>JACBWV010000338.1:89653-149653 GCA_013435795.1 Chlamydomonas sp. ICE-L
GATTCAGGACCAATCCTCGAACCATTTAACTATAAACTCTTTAGCCCTGTCAGATCTCAGACACTTAAAGGCAAACCCCTGCAGCTGATTTGACCATCTGAGGATGATAGTCTGGACTGCTAAGGGAGCTTCATCCTTGGTCCTCAAGCACAATACCTCAGCATAGCCAGAGAATTGGTCTACAAGGCACAAGATATGAAACTCCCCACGAAGACCCCTAATATGAACCGGTCCCATGATATCCAAGTGAAGGCGTTGGAGGGGTGCAAGGACCTCAGTCATGCTTTCTTTAGGAAAAGGGAGACGCTTTCCCTTAGCCTTTTGACAAGCATCACATGGGATGTTTGTTTGTCCTCGACACACCCCTGATGTAATGGGGTTTTTTGCTTTGTGGGTGCTTTTTCTTTTTGTTTAAAGCACAGAGTCTCATACACCCTCGCGGTGTCAAGTAGACTTTAACATGTAATGTAATGTAATGTAATGTAATGTTACCCATCTTTTGTACTTGATGAAGGCTGAGGGGTAAGTTCTTAACCATACCACGCTTGACAAGGTTGTGCAAGGCATCATAACCGGGATGACCCAGTCGCCTATGCCACAACCATGCAGGAGTGGTAGGGATATAACTCCACCGTCCTCATCAACATCAAGTGCAAAAGCTGGATAATATTCAGCAACCCTCAAACAACGACTGGAGGTGTGACAAGGCCTACATGCAAACTTATACACACCATCACTGGAAGCAGGAAAGGACCAGAGCACAGAAGAGACCTGAGTGGCAGTACAACTAATACTATCAAAAGCAATCTTGCAGTGGAGGGAATGAGCTACAGCATTTACGGACAGGAGATTTACTGGACAGTGGGGTATGTATAGAACATTGGTTAAGGTGATTGATGTTGGTAACCAATCACTACATAACACAATGGACCCCCATACCCTCTGACCGTTGAATCACCCCATCAGCAAATCGAACTGCAGGCCCAACAGCAGAGGATTCAAACACAGTGAACAACGACCTATCACCTGTGATTGGACATCCCAGCTCCCGAGTCCACATGCCAGATACCTTCAGAAAGACTTGGGCTGCAAATGTTTGAGAACTTAGTCGTGCAAGAAAATAGGACAGAGCTTACCTCCTAGTTCTTTGAAATGGCGTACCCATCGATCTGAGCCTGCAAGGACGACAGCTGCTTACGTGTAAGCGACCCTGGAAGGGCCAAGCTACGGGCACCGGTTCAGAACCAGGTGCACGTCCCTTGGCCTTTCTGAGTTCCGGATACTTTGTAAAGCAGCGGTCTTCCGAGTGGCTCGTTTTCGAACGACAGGGTCCCCAAGTGCAATCCAAGCGCCTCTTGGTGCCCCCGGAACTCTGATAACCAGATCCCTTGCCCCGCTGGAAAGCAGCATTAGCAGGGATCTGGGGAGGGTCGCGGGTCCAGCTGATGCCTTGGATCAGACCTGGGGAGAGACACATTTAAGAAATCTAACGATCTATAAGCATCAAGACAAGACCAGTAGTTTACGGTCTTGTTCTGGTACAACTCAAAGCCAAACTGGAGGCGCAGCGAATCGAATCGAGGGTGAGTGATGCCATTGATTATAGTGTGCATCGCGTGACGCTGCGGCTGCGGGTATCCCGCACTGCGAAGATCAGTGCACAACTGCCGCACCCTGCGAAAGAACACATCCACGGGTTCAGAGTTGTTCATGGTCACACTACGAAGCTCAACAAGCATGAGGGGAACCCGAGCAGCAAGGGCATCAGAATGCTGCCTCTTGATATGCAGTAAGATATCGCGAGGTGTAGCAAAATCCTGATACACCTGTACCATCGGTTCCGTCATGTGCGCGAGCATCATGGTGAGACACATGAACTCCTGGCGTGCAAGGGGCAGGGTACTAAATCCTAACAGTGCAGGATCTACACGAGTCTGACTAGGAGAGGCAGGTGGTGAGGCAACAGGCGAAAACGGCGTGGCATCATACATAGCGCGAACCGACAGAAAGAACTCGGCAGCGATGCCAGCATCATATGCACGCTGGTCATCAAGGTTCTCAATCTCATCCAAAGAACTCGCAACATTTACGAGTAGCTCAAAATCTGGCCTAGGAGGTACAAAGCTGAGAGGAACTTTGGCAAACTGGTACTTGAGTAGATTTGCATTTCGAACTCCCAATCCACCAAAGGTAGCACCACCAGGAGGGGGGTAGTCAATCCCTGCCTGCACAGGCCCCAGATAAGCACGGCATGCATGACCCAACTCAGAGAACACCATCACTCGCCTAGCCCGCCCCTTCGTATCTAGATTAGCCCGAGTGGCAGCCTGATCCATCCTACCGTACAAAGTGCGGTCCAAGGAGTCACCAGCTTTCTGCGCCTGGCGAATTTGGCGGCAACTCCGCACATCCATGCGCGAAGGTGTGGAGCCATCAAGCAGGTGCTCCCAGGATAAGCATCCCAGCGAGCGATTCGGGTAGTAGGGCAGGGGGGGAGGAAAAGGAGAAGGGGCAGGAGGCTGCTCCACCGGTGGAGGTGGAGGTGGATTCAGGGAGGGGCCAGCAGCATCGCTGTGGACACTCGAGGCAGCAGCAGCAGTCTCACGAGACCGCGTGTGGTAGCCAGCCAGAGCTCGCTCAGAAGGGTTGCGAACAAAGGGGAGGGGAGGAATCAAAGGACCAAGTGACGAGCTTCTCAGCAAAGTCGGCATAGCCAACTCAGGTACCGCAGGTGGATGCGGAGGAGCAGTCGGAGGCTTGTAGACAGGAGGAGGAGGAGGAGGAGGAGGAGCCGACTGGTGCTCAAACACCGGAGACTCAAAAACACGAGTGGCAGTGGAAGGTGTGACTCCACCGAAGTCACCACTCCGCGCACTCTGTAGGTCTTCCTCTTCGTCGTCATCCTCATCCTCAGTGTAGTAGCCATCTTCATGCTTATGGCGAGCCAGATCAGCATTGTCATACTCAAAACGGGCATCAGGAGGCGGAGGAGAAGACTTGTATTTGATGATCTGAGTCGAGACGCAGCATAGACGCATCAGAATATCCTCTACCTCAGGAAGGAGGCGTTGGACAAGAGGAGAAGGAGGGAGAGAAATGGAGGTTTGGTAGGGGGGGATGTCTTCCATGATGGCGGAAGGAGACTCATCTAAGGCAGCAGAGGCCGCTGGCGCGCAATCATCAAGCCAATCAGTGGGAACACGAGTCTTGAACGGAAGAATGCGGTCGCAGCCATTGGATACAATGACGCTCTCCATACCGCGCGACCAAGACAAACCATTCTGTGGGGTTAGCTTTTCGAAGCCGGCAGGAGGCCCACGCGGAAGTTGCATTATAAAGCAGTGGTAGATCGAGATGAAGCCCATAACCTATCAGCTATGAAGCACTTCTAAGAGTGGACAGAGATGTATGCAGCGGAGACAGACGCGCCAATCTATACACAGAGACGAGAATAACGTTACAAGCAAGGACGTACACTAAAGGACACCAGCGGTGGGCGAAGTGGATGCCTGTAACCTGAATAGACCCTAAGCCCGGATCTTGTCACCCTGACACCGTTTAACACAGGACATGTCAGGGAGAGACCGATAAGACACAGAGAGACAGGCAGTCAATAGGAAGCTGACACTGAGTCACTAAAGGATGACTCAGTTCTACGGGAAGCTATCACTATGGGAAGCTATCAGGGCCGATAGTTCTAAGGGAGTACATAAGTAGTCACCAAGTCATAAAACGCTTGAGAGCACCGCAATTCATGCTGACACTCCACCTATGACACAGGTGACATACAATACTACTACTCCACCTATGGCACTGGGGACATACAACTATATGTAACAGATTAAAAAAAAAAAATTAAAGAACTCCGAAAAAACGAGAGAACTTCAAATGTAACCCAAAGGGTGTAAATGAAGGAATGGACCAAGGCAAAATACCAAAGAGTGCCAAGGGAGAAAAGAGGATAACCGAATATCAATGACGGGTAACAACGGTATAGAAAACCCGATCCGGGAATAGGAACCTAATGCCATACAATGATAACCAAAAAACAAGAAACGCATGTAACCAAAAAACTAAAAAATGACCCTAAGAAGTAGCGGTCATTCCAAGCATACGGACAAACCGCCAGAACACAGCAGGATCAAGGGGCTTGGTGAAGGGGTCAGCACAGTTATCCACAGTGTTAACATAGGCAACAGCCAGTTGGCCATCCTCCACCAGCTCCTTGATGTAGTGATGAATAACATCAATGTGCTTGCTGCGAGGCAGAAGCTGCCAGTCAGTGGCCCAACTCAGGGAACCTAAGTTGTCACCCTGAATTGTAACCAAAGCACAAGGCAGACCCAGATCCACCCTCAATTTCTTCAACCATTGGACCTCCCTGGCAGCCTGGGACAGGGCCTGATACTCAGCCTCACTAGAGCTAATAGCAACAGTAGGCTGCCTCTTGCTCATCCAGTTAACAATGCACCCACCAGCTAGAACTGCAAAGCCAGTCTGAGATCTCCTGTCAGACCCATCATCAGCATAAGATGAGTCACTAAAGACAGTAAAAGTGAAATCAGGGCTGTGGGTGTAAGTGAGACCCAGGTGAGAATGAGTTCTCAAATACAAGAGTAACCGTTTGGCAGCCCCCCAGAGAGGGACTGTAGGGTGAGCAGAGAACCTGGATAAATGGCTAACAGCAAAGGAAATATCAGGCCTGGTGCAAGTGGCCAGGTATAGCAAAGCACCTACAAGAGAGAGGTACTGGCTATTAGACGGCAGGGGCTCTCCAGGGGCGTCAGAAACAGTGGATTTGGCCATGGGAGCAGCAAACTTGGGTGGGGCAGCAGCAGTAAGACCAAACTGCTCCACCAGATCAACAATGTAGGTGTGCTGAGAGAGATTGATCTGAACACACCTGCCTTCAGAGTCAAGGGTAACATCCATGTCCAAAGAGAGGAACTGAATTGGAACACCCATCTCTTTGACCTCCCAGCCAGCTGCTTCCATTGCCTGGATCAGCAACACATACCTATCCAGCTCACTAAAAGCACAGATAAAGTCATCAACATAGGTCAGGACATAGCTCCACCCACCATCAGAATCCTTCCTAAAGTACAGAGCAGGTTCTGCCTTGCACATAGTAAAGCCATGAGCAACCAGAACCCGCTTGACATCCCTACTCCAAGCTCTGGGTGCCTGCTTCAATCCATAAAGGGACTTGATCAGTTTGCAGACAAGTGGAACACCGTTAGGACCAAGGTGCCTAAAGCCCTCAGGCTGGTGGCAGTACAGGTCCAGACCAGGCTCCAGCTTGGCATTTAGGAATGCAGTCTTGATGTCTAGCTGCCGAACAAACATCTTCCTATGAGTGATGGCAGCCAGGAGCACCCTAAGACCTGCTTTGGAGGAGACAGGGGCATATACATCATGAAAATCCAGCCCAGGACGCTGCAGAAAACCACGGACCACAAAACGTGCCTTGAAGCGTATAGTACCATCAACACCAATCTTCTTCACAAATAACCACCTGCCAGACAGGATCTTCTGCTTACGAGGCTGTGGAGTGAGAACCCATGTACCATGGGCATGAAGGGAAGCCATCTCATCCTTCATGGCAAGAAGCCATTGATCCCTGTCAGGGTTGGTATGCAACATGGCAGCTTTGTAGGTCAGTTCAGTGGTGGATGCAACAGATGCTCCCACGTACAAGCAGTTTACTTGTACATGAGCAGCGGGGGTATCAGCAGTATCAGCAGTAACCATTAGTAAAGCCCCCAGTGCAGAACTACTGCCTGGTTGAACAGGGCCGGCCTTCTTTGCCTCTATATCAACGAAGCCTGGGTCGACCGGAACACCCCAGCCATACGCAGTATCGGAGCCTGACCACGGTTCAAGATCATCACTTGCATCATCTGCAACGGCTACATCATCACCCGGACTCCTGAGTAATCTATCAGAGACGGCAGGAGGTGAAGCGTTCACCAACTCCATCGAGCTATCAGTGATGATGGGAGTATTATGACTAGTAGGCAATGGATCTAACAAAGGATCCACTATGGTTTGAGTTGGTGTAAATCCAACGACTTCACCGACGGAATGTGACGCAGAGGAGGGCCTGGCGACCCCCTGAGATTCGGCTAAGATTTTGTCCGTAGGAGCCGCAGAAACTTGCCCGCCCAGTGTGTTTTCACGCAAAACAGTACCACTGGCCCCCGACCTAGGTCGCAGAGTCATCCTATGGCCAGGACAGTGGTCAACAATTGGGGAAGACAAAGGGTCTAGGGAATCAACCGCAACCACAGGCATGTGTCCGTTGATGGCGGCAGGGATGCTAGAGACATATGGCGACCCATCATAGGGAGTTAGCCCAGGAATGCAGTTATGATCAAACTGCTCATAGAAGAGTACATCACGACTCTCTACTACCTGGCGCAACTTAGGAACCCAAACAAAATAACCCTTACTCACCAGAGAATACCCAACAGGTCTACCAGATAACGCCCTTTCGTCTAGCTTATTACGTTTCTTCCCATTGACTAGAGTAACATAGCAGGGGCATCCAAACACACGTAATAACGACACATCAGGCACAACCCCATAAAACAACTCAAAGGGTGTCTTGCGTCCCTGGTTAGGCAGACGGTTTCTAAGGTAACAAGCAGCCAGGAAGGCATAGGGCCAAAAGGACTTAGTAAGCTTAGACTCCAAGTGGATACTCCTAGCTATATTCTGAAGGACCCCATTATACCTTTCCACAGTTGCATTCTGCTGTGCAGTGTATGCCAAAGACAACTCATGTACTGCCCCAACCGATTCTAACCAATCCTCGAACCATTTAACTATAAACTCTTTAGCCCTGTCAGATCTCAGACACTTAAAGGCAAACCCCTGCAGCTGATTTGACCATCTGAGGATGATAGTCTGGACTGCTAAGGGAGCTTCATCCTTGGTCCTCAAGCACAATACCTCAGCATAGCCAGAGAATTGGTCTACAAGGCACAAGATATGAAACTCCCCACGAAGACCCCTAATATGAACCGGTCCCATGATATCCAAGTGAAGGCGTTGGAGGGGTGCAAGGACCTCAGTCATGCTTTCTTTAGGAAAAGGGAGACGCTTTCCCTTAGCCTTTTGACAAGCATCACATGGGATGTTTGTTTGTCCTCGACACACCCCTGATGTAATGGGGTTTTTTGCTTTGTGGGTGCTTTTTCTTTTTGTTTAAAGCACAGAGTCTCATACACCCTCGCGGTGTCAAGTAGACTTTAACATGTAATGTAATGTAATGTAATGTAATGTTACCCATCTTTTGTACTTGATGAAGGCTGAGGGGTAAGTTCTTAACCATACCACGCTTGACAAGGTTGTGCAAGGCATCATAACCGGGATGACCCAGTCGCCTATGCCACAACCATGCAGGAGTGGTAGGGATAATAACTCCACCGTCCTCATCAACATCAAGTGCAAAAGCTGGATAATATTCAGCAACCCTCAAACAACGACTGGAGGTGTGACAAGGCCTACATGCAAACTTATACACACCATCACTGGAAGCAGGAAAGGACCAGAGCACAGAAGAGCCCTGAGTGGCAGTACAACTAATACTATCAAAAGCAATCTTGCAGTGGAGGGAATGAGCTACAGCATTTACGGACAGGAGATTTACTGGACAGTGGGGTATGTATAGAACATTGGTTAAGGTGATTGATGTTGGTAACCAATCACTACATAACACAATGGACCCCATACCCTCTGACCGTTGAATCACCCCATCAGCAAATCGAACTGCAGGCCCAACAGCAGAGGATTCAAACACAGTGAACAACGACCTATCACCTGTGATTGACATCCCAGCTCCCGAGTCCACATGCCAGATACCTTCAGAAAGACTTGGGCTGCAAATGTTTGAGAACTTAGTCGTGCAAGAAAATAGGACAGAGCTTACCTCCTAGTTCTTTGAAATGGCGTACCCATCGATCTGAGCCTGCAAGGACGACAGCTGCTTACGTGTAAGCGACCCTGGAAGGGCCAAAGCTACGGGCACCGGTTCAGAACCAGGTGCACGTCCCTTGGCCTTTCTGAGTTCCGGATACTTTGTAAAGCAGCGGTCTTCCGAGTGGCTCGTTTTCGAACGACAGGGTCCCCAAGTGCAATCCAAGCGCCTCTTGGTGCCCCCGGAACTCTGATAACCAGATCCCTTGCCCCGCTGGAAAGCAGCATTAGCAGGGATCTGGGGAGGGTCGCGGGTCCAGCTGATGCCTTGGATCAGACCTGGGGAGAGACACATTTAAGAAATCTAACGATCTATAAGCATCAAGACAAGACCAGTAGTTTACGGTCTTGTTCTGGTACAACTCAAAGCCAAACTGGAGGCGCAGCGAATCGAATCGAGGGTGAGTGATGCCATTGATTATAGTGTGCATCGCGTGACGCTGCGGCTGCGGGTATCCCGCACTGCGAAGATCAGTGCACAACTGCCGCACCCTGCGAAAGAACACATCCACGGGTTCAGAGTTGTTCATGGTCACACTACGAAGCTCAACAAGCATGAGGGGAACCCGAGCAGCAAGGGCATCAGAATGCTGCCTCTTGATATGCAGTAAGATATCGCGAGGTGTAGCAAAATCCTGATACACCTGTACCATCGGTTCCGTCATGTGCGCGAGCATCATGGTGAGACACATGAACTCCTGGCGTGCAAGGGGCAGGGTACTAAATCCTAACAGTGCAGGATCTACACGAGTCTGACTAGGAGAGGCAGGTGGTGAGGCAACAGGCGAAAACGGCGTGGCATCATACATAGCGCGAACCGACAGAAAGAACTCGGCAGCGATGCCAGCATCATATGCACGCTGGTCATCAAGGTTCTCAATCTCATCCAAAGAACTCGCAACATTTACGAGTAGCTCAAAATCTGGCCTAGGAGGTACAAAGCTGAGAGGAACTTTGGCAAACTGGTACTTGAGTAGATTTGCATTTCGAACTCCCAATCCACCAAAGGTAGCACCACCAGGAGGGGGGTAGTCAATCCCTGCCTGCACAGGCCCCAGATAAGCACGGCATGCATGACCCAACTCAGAGAACACCATCACTCGCCTAGCCCGCCCCTTCGTATCTAGATTAGCCCGAGTGGCAGCCTGATCCATCCTACCGTACAAAGTGCGGTCCAAGGAGTCACCAGCTTTCTGCGCCTGGCGAATTTGGCGGCAACTCCGCACATCCATGCGCGAAGGTGTGGAGCCATCAAGCAGGTGCTCCCAGGATAAGCATCCCAGCGAGCGATTCGGGTAGTAGGGCAGGGGGGGAGGAAAAGGAGAAGGGGCAGGAGGCTGCTCCACCGGTGGAGGTGGAGGTGGATTCAGGGAGGGGCCAGCAGCATCGCTGTGGACACTCGAGGCAGCAGCAGCAGTCTCACGAGACCGCGTGTGGTAGCCAGCCAGAGCTCGCTCAGAAGGGTTGCGAACAAAGGGGAGGGGAGGAATCAAAGGACCAAGTGACGAGCTTCTCAGCAAAGTCGGCATAGCCAACTCAGGTACCGCAGGTAGATGCGGAGGAGCAGTCGGAGGCTTGTAGACAGGAGGAGGAGGAGGAGGAGGAGGAGCCGACTGGTGCTCAAACACCGGAGACTCAAAAACACGAGTGGCAGTGGAAGGTGTGACTCCACCGAAGTCACCACTCCGCGCACTCTGTAGGTCTTCCTCTTCGTCGTCATCCTCATCCTCAGTGTAGTAGCCATCTTCATGCTTATGGCGAGCCAGATCAGCATTGTCATACTCAAAACGGGCATCAGGAGGCGGAGGAGAAGACTTGTATTTGATGATCTGAGTCGAGACGCAGCATAGACGCATCAGAATATCCTCTACCTCAGGAAGGAGGCGTTGGACAAGAGGAGAAGGAGGGAGAGAAATGGAGGTTTGGTAGGGGGGGATGTCTTCCATGATGGCGGAAGGAGACTCATCTAAGGCAGCAGAGGCCGCTGGCGCGCAATCATCAAGCCAATCAGTGGGAACACGAGTCTTGAACGGAAGAATGCGGTCGCAGCCATTGGATACAATGACGCTCTCCATACCGCGCGACCAAGACAAACCATTCTGTGGGGTTAGCTTTTCGAAGCCGGCAGGAGGCCCACGCGGAAGTTGCATTATAAAGCAGTGGTAGATCGAGATGAAGCCCATAACCTATCAGCTATTAAGCACTTCTAAGAGTGGACAGAGATGTATGCAGCGGAGACAGACGCGCTAATCTATACACAGAGACGAGAATAACGTTACAAGCAAGGACGTACACTAAAGGACACCAGCGGTGGGCGAAGTGGATGCCTGTAACCTGAATAGACCCTAAGCCCGGATCTTGTCACCCTGACACCGTTTAACACAGGACATGTCAGGGAGAGACCGATAAGACACAGAGAGACAGGCAGTCAATAGGAAGCTGACACTGAGTCACTAAAGGATGACTCAGTTCTACGGGAAGCTATCACTATGGGAAGCTATCAGGGCCGATAGTTCTAAGGGAGTACATAAGTAGTCACCAAGTCATAAAACGCTTGAGAGCACCGCAATTCATGCTGACAGTGACATACAATACTACTACTCCACCTATGGCACTGGGGACATAGAACCATAAACTGGTAGCAAACAAAAATTATTAAGGAACGGCGGAAAAACAGGAAACCAGAAGAAAGCCTTGTCTAAAATAAAAGGATGAGAAAGGATGAACCAAAAACCACTGTAGTACTTCGAAAATGTAGCAACAAAAAACTTGGGTCATACCGAGCTGAGCTGAGACCAAAATGGAAATGTAACCATCCATGGTAAGCGCAAAAACACTATTCATCCAGAATAGTAGGCACCAAACCAGAAAATCACAGGGAGGCCAAACAGAAATCAATCCTAATACCAAAGGAAGGGGAGCAACGGTGACTGAAAGAACCGAGAACTTAACCTAAAGAGAAGACTGAAAAAATCGTGTGAGAGCAGCACACGAGAGAATCAAAGCCTAAAGGACGCAGACAAGAGGACGCAGACAAGGGGACACTAAAGTCTACGATGGAAAAAGAAAGTCGATGGAAAAATCCACTACCTTAAAAACTATTCTTAGCATAGAATTCATGACTAGGTTGGGATGAAAAAACCATGATGAACTGGTTTCTTACTCAAAGATGGAAGTAAGAAAATTTATGAAAGTTAATTATCATAAACCCCAGCTACGGCACTAACTAAAAAAACATTCTAGGAGGTGGGTATCGCACCGCAAAGAACTGGTGCACTCAAGACAAACCAAGCGCCTAACCACAAGCAAACCAAACCTGCAGCAACTGAAAAATCCAAAGGATGCGAAGTTAAACTTCAAGGAACTCGTAACCAACAAAGGAAACAAAGTCCAACGAACAATAGAAGTTTAGACGTACAAACACAGTACAGAAAACCCATTGTTCACTTGAAAAATAGTAAACGCATAAAAAAAAGGACTTCAAAGAATCGACTGCAAAGGATCGACTGAAAGGGCGCTTGAAATACATTCGGAAGAACAAGAAAGAGGTGAGCGGCGGTACATCTGCAAGTACAACTGCAAGATTACCCAGCCCACCAATTTCCAGTAAAATCCGAAGGGAAACAATTACTACACTCCACAAAAATTCTAATCACTGGAGGGGCTGGTGATCTAAAAACAGTGTGGAGTAAAAAGAAATAGCTAATCTATGATGAGCTCCACCGAATGAACCATCTGCCTATGGAACAAAGAGACAGAAACCATCAAGACGCTATAACGGTGGTCTGAAGTAATTACCACCTTCCACCAAAACCAAGAAAGACAGCTGAAAGGAAGCTGCCTAAACAAAGCGTCGTAACGCTCCACCAATCTAGACCACCCTATAAGACAGTCTAGGCGGTGCTGAGGAATAGGCACCCACACATAGGGCCATGTTAACCTACGTATGAGAACCAGCAGCACCTAAAACAATGAATCCTGGGTTGACTGTAACACCCCAGCCATACGCAGTATCAAGCTAGACCAGTGTTCAAGATCATCACTTACACGTTCGGTAACGGCTATATCATCACATGGGCTTGACCCGAATAATCCACCAGGGATGACAGGAGGCGAAGGAATTATCGACACCTGCGAGCCATCCGAGGTGGTCGGAGGTTGGCGACTATTAGGCAATGGACCTGATCCAGGTACCACTATGATCGAAGGCTGTCTAAATCCTAAAGCTTCACCGATAAAACATGGCACAGAGGAGGGCCTGGCGACCCCCTATATAGTTTGGATATCCAACTCCCACTCGCCCTAAAACTTCACGCACAATACAGCAAGATAAGGCCCTGGTCTGGAATGCAATCTGGATACATCCCAGCCAGGCCAGCCAACAACAATTGGGGTCGTTAAAGGGCGTAGGGAATTACCGGTAACACATAACATATCACCGTTTGATGACAGGAGGGATGCAAGCGGGCACGGGGACCCATACTAATGGGAGAACCCAGAAAGACAGTTTAGACTAACTGGAGATAGAGAGTACATCACTACTCACTACTAACTGGCGCAACATCGGAACCCAAATATAATAAACCTTACTCACCAGGGAATACCCAACCAGTCTACCAAATAATGCCTTTTTAACTAGCTTGTTGCGTGACTTCCCAATACTAAGGTGACATAGCAAGGGCAACCAAACAAACGCAACAACGACACATCAGGTGCAACCCCAAAGAAAAGCTCCAAAGGAGTCTTATCTCCCTGATTGGGCAGACGATTACGAAGGTAACAAGCAGCTAGGAAGGCATAGGGCCAGAAAGACTTAGTTAGTTAGACTCCAGGTGGATGCTCCTAGCTATAGACTGTAAGACCCCATTGTACCTCTCCACAGTTGCATTCTGCTGTGCAGTGTATGCCAACGATAACTCATGCACTGCCCCAACCAATCGAGATCAACCACGCCTCTATACCACTTAACTAAAAATTCCTAAGCCCTATCAGAACTCAAACACTTGAACCCAAACTCATGTAGCTGATGCATACACCTAAAGAGGGAACCAGGGGCACGGTAAGACAAAGAAGCGCCCTCTGTCGAACCACGGAACGCACCCAGGGGTCCCAAGGATCCCAAGAGAGAAAAAAAAATATCCACCAAGATATCATGCCAAAGATCCTCCACGGCCGCTGGACTAGGGCCAGGACGGCGTCCACTTCGGCCTTTAGCATGGGCGAAGTCCGGCGCTGCGAGACCTGGAATCACAGAAGGTGGGGAAGCGTTAGGTCGAAGTCGAGATTTGAGGTATGGGAAAAAAGGAGACGAGAATGACAGTGCAGCAAGTCGCACCTGGTGCAGAAAATCGCACCAATGGCAGAAAATCGCAAATCGCAAGGGCAGAATTCGAAAATTTATCGCTAGGATGCGAAGAGCAGAGCCGAGGCATGTAAAGGTCCGAATATCCCGCCGTCGATGATCAGTCAATCCCAAGTCCCCCCCTCTATCGCTCGACTCACCCGGTCGGGGGGTAGAGGGAGCAGCACCCGTAGTGGTGCTGACCATACCCCCCTGCTTCCTACCACCTCCAGAATGTCCAGACGCGTAGGTCGTTCTCCTCTGGCGAACCCTACGGCAGTGCCGGCGATCCGCCAGCTTGATCGAAAAAATTCTCCAGAAGGTAGCACAGAGCCACTAGAGCGCAAGCCCATGCCAGTAGCCGACCGTCGGCTGGGCAAAGCAAAGGGGGCACAGACGACGTAGACATCATCAGCAGGGAGCTTGGTCGGCTTGGCAACCTCCGGTATGCAGGCAGAGCCTCAAACACCGGAGATATGATAGCGACGTCAAGGACGCGAGCAGACGAAGGCAGGGTACTCCACCGATGTCCAGGCTAGTCGCCGACTTGAGTCTGCACGTCACAGTCATCTACGACAGACGGGAGGAGGCGACAGACGGCAGGGGAGGAAAAGGAAGAGAAGATTGGAGGAATGACTGGGGGGGGGTTACTTCCACGATGGCGGAAGGATCCTCATGACCGTTAGCAGAGGCCGCTGGCGCGCAATCGTCTAGCCAATCAGAAGGAACCTTGACCTCCGTTGGAAGGATAAGGTCGCAGCCATTGCTGACAATGACGCTGCGAATCCCGCGCGACCCGGAAACACCAATCCGATCGTTGAGTTTCACAAAGCCGGCAGGAGTTCCTTGCGGAAGTAGCATTTGAAAAGCAGTGGTATCACGATGAGCCCGATAACCTATCAGCTTTAATACACTCCGTGGAGTGGACAGATGTTGCAGCGGAACAGACGCGCCAATCTATACACGGAGACGAGAATAACATTACAAGCACAGGAAACCCATTAAGGGGCACCAGTGGAGGAAGGAGCGGCAGCCTGTACCCTGCTAAGGGTACAGGCTATACAGTCCGTGTCAGGGGAACCGCCGGTGACGCAGTCCACAGGAAACTGTCACTACGGGAAGCTGTCACATTACTGTCAGGACTGATAGTTCTAAGGGAGTACACAAGGAGTCACCAAGACATAAAACAAGTGAGAGCACCGCTATTCATGCTGATACCGACCAGTGTTCAAGATCATCACTTGCGCTATCGGCAACGGCTACATCATCACATGGGCTTGACCCGAATAATCCACCAGGGATGGCAGGAGGCGAAGGGATTAACAACACCTGCGAGCCATCCGAGGTGGTCGGAGGTTGGCGACTATTAGGCAATGGACCTGACCCAGGCACCACTATGATCGAAGGCTGTCGTAATCCTGGAGCTTCACCGACGGAACGTGGCGCAGAGGAGGGCCTGGCGACCCCCTGAGATTCGGGTAAAATCGTATCTGAAAGAACTTCGGAATCCCGCCCGCCCAGTACCTTCACACGCAATGCAGCACCATCAGCCCCTGACCTGGGACGCAAGGTCATCCCATGACCAGGGCAGCGGTCGACAATTGGGGTTGGCAAAGGGTCTAAGGCATTAACCGCAGACTCAGGCATGTGTCCGTTGATAGCGGCAGGGATGCGAGAAACATACGGAGATCCATCATAAGGGGATAGCCCAGGAATACAGTTATGATCAAAATGCTCATAGAAGAGTACATCACGACTCTCTACTACCTGGCGCAACTTAGGAACCCAAACAAAATAACCCTTACTCACCAGAGAATACCCAACCAGTCTACCAAATAACGCCCTTTCGTCCAGCTTGTTGCGTTTCTTCCCATTGACTAACGTGACGTAGCAAGGGCAACCAAACACACGCAACAACGACACATCAGGCACAACCCCAAAGAAAAGCTCGTGAGGAGTCTTATCTCCCTGATTGGGCAGACGAGTACGAAGGTAACAAGCAGCTAGGAAGGCATAGGGCCAGAAAGACTTAGTTAGTTTAGACTCCAGGTGGATGCTCCTAGCTATAGACTGTAAGACCCCATTGTACCTCTCCACAGTTGCATTCTGCTGTGCAGTGTATGCCAACGATAACTCATGCACTGCCCCAACCGATATCAGCCAATCCTCAAACCACCTTACTATAAACTCCTTAGCCCTGTCAGATCTCAGACACTTAAAGGCAAACCCATGCAACTGATTCATCCATCTGAGGATGATAGTTTGGACTGCTAAGGGAGCTTCATCCCTGGTCCTCAAGCACAATACCTCAGCATAGCCAGAGTATTGGTCTGTGAGGCACAGAATATAAAACTCCCCACGCAGACCCCTAATATGAACTGGTCCCATGATATCCAAGTGAAGGCGTTGGAGAGGTGCACGGATCTTAGTTTTGCTTTCTTTAGGAAAAGGGAGACGTTTGCCCTTAGCCTTCTGACAAGCATCACAAGGGATCTTAGCCAGTTTCTGCATCTGCTTGAGGGAGAGGGGTAAGTTCTTAACCATACCCTTCTTGACAAGTCTGCGCATGGCATCAAAGCCGGGGTGACCCAGCCGCCTATGCCACAGCCATTCAGGAGTGGTAGGGATAACAACTCCACCGTCCTCATCAACATCAAGTGCAAAAGCTGGGTAATCGTCAGCACCAAACAAACAGCTACTGGTGGTGTAACATGGCCTACATGCAAACTTGTAAACACCATCACTGGAGGCAGGGAAGGACCAGAGAACAGTAAAGCCCTGAGTGGCAGTGCAACTAAGACTATCAAAATAAACCTTGCAGTGGAGAGAATGAGCCACAGCATTTACTGACAGGAGGTTCACCGGACAGTGAGATACGTAGAGAACATCAGTTAGAGTAATTGATGTTGGTAACCAATCACTACATAACTCAATGGATCCCATACCTTCTGCCCGTTGAACCACTCCATCACCAAATCGAACTGATGGCTGATTCGGAGAAACATTAAACACAGTGAACAAAGACCTGTGATAGACATTCCAGCTCCAGAATCCACATGACAGACACCCTCAGACAGGCTCGGGCTACACACATTAGAGAACTTTGAGGTGAAGGAGAATAGGACAGAGCTTACCTCCTACTTCTGCATAGCAAACCCATCAATCTGAGCCGTACAGAATGCGGTCCAAGGAGTCCCCATCAGAGTGCTCCTGGCGGATACGACGACAGTCCTGCAACCGCAGGAGCAGAGGAGGTCCTCCAGTAAGCAGATGCTCCCAAGACTCGCAGGACAGCGAAGGAGGCACACAAGGCGGAGGGCCAGGAGCAGGTGGCAGCTCCACCGGCGGAGGCGGAGGGGGCTCCTGCGAAGTGCCAGCAAAGGATGCGCGACCTGCTGTAGCAGCAGCTTCTCGAGCACGAGTATTGTAGCCAGAGAGACCTCGTTCCATAGGCATGGTGAAAGACGCAGACTTCTGCAGCAAAGACGGCCTGGCCACCTCCGGGTGGACCGGTGGAAGTGGCGCAAGCAGAGGCGCAGAAGAGGGCTCAGGCTTATACTCCGGGGAAGGCGCAAGAGCAGGCGCCGACGAAAGTTCATACAATGGTGAGACGGTGGCATGGTGAAACACACGAGTAGCAGTAGATGGAGTAACGCCACCGAAGTCACCACTCGTAGCACTCTGCAGTTCATCATCATCATCATCATCGAAGTCATCATCGCCAAAGTCATCATCGTAGAATCGAGCAGTCGGGGGCGGAGGCGCCCTTGCATACTGGACGATCTGAGTAGAAACACAGCAGAGACGCATCAGAACGTCCTCAACCTTAGGAGAGAGGCGTCGGACAGTAGCAGAAGGAGCCGCAAAGTTGGAGGATTGATTGGGGGGGGGTACTTCCACGATGGCGGAAGGACTCTCATGACCGCTAGCAGAGGCCGCTGGCGCACAAACATCTAGCCAATCATCAAGAGGAGCCGGGTCCTCCGTTGGAAGGACTCGGTCGCAGCCATTGCTGATAATGATACTGCGCACCCCGCGCGTCCAGGAAAGACCATTCTTGTCATGGAGTTTCTCAAAATTAGCGGGAGGCCCTCGCGGAAGTTGCATCGTAAAGCAGTGGTGATAAATGAAGGACCGTATAACCTATGAGCTTGGATAACACTCCGGAGAGTGGACAAAGTGTGAGCAGACACGCCAATCTATAAATGCGGAGACGAGAGTAGCATTACAAGCACTGGAGACCCATCAAGGGGCACTAGTGGTGAAAGGATGCGGCAGCCAGGAACCTAACAGGGTACAGGCTAGACCGGTGCCGCAGGTGACAGGAAGCTGTCACTGAGTCACTCGGGGAGGACACAGTCTACGGGAAGCTGTCACTACGGGAAGCAGGCACAGGACTGGGAGAGCTGTTAGGTCTAAGGAAGTACAGAAGTAGTCACCAAGTCATAAAACGCGTGAGAGCACCGCAATTCATGCTGACACATGGATCAAGCAAGCTCTAGGTGCTGGCCTGACCCACAAGGATGGATGTATCTACGCCTGACAAAAAAACATTGTGCAGAGCTGGTGCAGTGCACTACATTTATGGGGAACTGTTAACATCTTAGATTTTGACTGATGGGGGGCGAAGACAGCAAACACCCAAATTGCTGGCTGGGACCATGTCACCAAGCTTAAGTTTAAATTTTGACTGATAGAGGGCGGACACCAAACACAGTTTCTTTTCTGGGCTACGCATGGCAGCTTCCAGCCAGATCTATCAACCAGCCACAGGGTCAAGCCAAGGCACTAGGATAAGGGAAGTTATCTGCCTGAAGCTGCTATGCGTAACAAAAACAGAAATTGCGACAGAACACACCAAATCAGGGTACTACAAAGCGCACGCTTTTTGAGCCCCACTGCGCGATTCGCACAATATTTAAACCCCCCTCTGGGCGCAGCGCGCAGTTTTTGCGTTTGTTGCACTACAAAGCGCTGACCAATTTGACGTTTGTGCGCTGACCAATTTGAAAAAATGTAGTACCCTGCACTTAACCAGGAGGCTGAGTGTGTGGTCTCAGTAATTATGTATTTGTGAAAAAATAATCATCATCCATGGAGTGAGCTCCGTAGAGTGCTGCACCAGTGTTAAGAATACCCATGAGATGCCCACCCAGCTCTGGAGAGTGCTGTACTAGTTTTAAGACTACCCATGCCATTGCCACCCAGCTCTGGAGAGTGCTGTACTAATGTTAAGAATACCCATGAGATGCCCACCAAGCTCTGGTGAGTGCAGTACTAGTGTTAAGACTACCCATGCGATTGCCACCCAGCTCCAGAGAGTGCTGCACCAGTGTCAAGACTACCCATGAGAACCTTATCCAGCTCCTGACGTGCTGTACTAGTGTCAAGACTACCCCATCCAGCTTTTAAAGTGCTGTGCTAGTGTCAAGACTACCCATGCTTACTCCCCCCAACAGCTTACAGGCTGATATGCTAAGTGACCCTCAACCCACCCAAGCAGAAAGATCAGTTATTATTAGTTGTTCGAACAGCTAGGATAGTGAAACGAGGCAGTCAAGATTCTGTTGATGAGGCGGATAGCTTCTAGCCTGTAATTGTTTTTTTGCGGAGCCCCCAGGGTTACCCATTTGTCCGTCTGTGTGTCCAAACGACCGCCTGACCGAGACACAGCCTGACACGTCAGCCAACAGTCTCGTAACTAACTCGCTACATGTTGCTCCGTCAGGAACACTCCCTGCCATTCTTTAACGTCGCATGCGACGCTGCATAGACCTTGTCCTAATGTAATGGTGTCACGGAAAAAATGTCAGGTCGCTCAGCTGACTAGTGGCAGCCAACCCGGCGCACAAGATTCTCACTCAAGTCTCTAAACTGTCGAACCCGCCAAGTGCGCTCTCTGGATCCTGTGGGTATCGCACAGGGGGACTCGGAAACAAGTGACAGTGAGCAGCCTGGAGTTGGCTGAAAAAACATGTAACAATCCCAGCCAAGATTCTCCCTAGCAGGTGGTGCCTAGACACGTTTTCCGGTGAACACAAGTTTGAAAAAACACAAGTTACCCAGCTGGCCAGTGACAGCTACACAGGCATCCGAGACAACAGAAAAGCAGGAAAACCCTATACAACGACACGACTGAGATTCTCCACAGCAGAAGGTGGACCAGACACGTTTCCCTGCGAAGGTGGGTCGGAAAGGTCTCAAGTTGCTCAGGTGTGCAAGGACAGCCCAGCAGGCATATGAGATTTCCCCGATAGCAGGAAAATCCTGTTCTATAATAAGATTGAGGGTTGCTTATTCCTGACCGCTGTACTACACAAGATCAATTTCCATATCGAAGCATTCCATACTGACCGCTGCACTACACAGGATCAATTTCCATATCGAAGCATTCCATACTGATCGCTGTACTACACAGGATCAAGCATTCCTACTGATCGCTGTACTACACAGGATCAATTTCCATATCGAAGCATTCCATACTGATCGCTATACTACACAGGATCAATTTCCATATCGAAGCATTCCATGCTGACCGCTGCACTACACAGGATCAATTTCCATATCGAAGCATTCCATACTGATCGCTGTACTACACAGGATCAATTTCCATATCGAAGCATTCCATACTCATCGGTGTACTACACAGGATCAATTTCCATATCGAAGCATTCCATACTGATCGCTGCACTACACAGAATCAATTTCCATATCGAAGCATTCCATACTGACCGCTGTACTACACAGAATCAATTTCCATATCGAAGCATTCCATACTGACCGCTGTACTACACAGGATCAATTTCCATATCGAGGCATTCCATACTGACCGCTGCACTACACAGAATCAATTTCCATATAGAAGCATTCCATACTGACCGCTGTACTACACACGATCAATTTCCATATCGAAGCATTCTATGTCAAGCGTTCAATACCGGTGAACTAAAAGAGGATTCGTTTCAATACCGAAGCATGGATATATTTCCATACCAAGGCATTATTCGTATCGAAGCATTCTGTACGAAATCATTCCAAGCATCACTCCGTACCAATTAATACCATACCGATGCGTTCCATTCCGAAGCATGCATCGATTTCCATTCCGTACCAAATCATGCCACAGCATGGATTTATTATTTCCATACCAAGCATGGATCTATTGTCATATCGAAAGATTCCATACCAAATCATTCCGAGCATCATTCCATACCATATCATACCAACGCATGGATTTATTTCCATACCAAAGCACTCCATACCAAATCATACCGAAGCATGGATCTACTCCCAAACAGAGGCATTTCCTAACCTAAGCATTTCCATACCTGAGCATTTCCATACCTACGCATTTCGATACCAAAGCATTTCCATACCGCAGCATTCCATACCGCAGCATGGATCTTTTCCTAAGCATTTCCATAACGCAGCATAGATTAATGACACGAGTGTTGTTCTCAAAACTGACGAAAAGTCTGTCAAGTGGAATCCCTGGTTTCCGCGGGTACCGCACAAATTTCCGCGGGAATTGCACTTGGAATTGGAAGGCGGTGAGCAGCACAGAGTTGACTGAAAATCCATGAAACAATCCAATCTTCAGACTGAGGGCATAAATCTCTTACGATGATGATCATGATGGATGCTGATAAGGATTTTGTCCAAGCATATGACATGCTCTATCCAAGCGTTTAGCAACATGCTCCATCGCCCAGGTAGAAGCTAGATGATCAACGCCATAACTGCTGGTGCCCCTTGTGCCACACCACTAATGCTGGTGGCCCTGATCACCGTCACAACTGCTGGTGGCCCTTGTGCCACACCACTACTGCTGGTGGCCCTTGTGCCAAACCACTACTGCTGATGGCCTTTGCGCCGAACCCTTGTGCCAAACAAGCACCGGGGTGGCGCAGTCTCCCCCGGCCAGCCAGGTCTTGTGAATAGACCACAGCCAGGAGATCCATCGCACCTGCAAAATAGTAGGGAACGGCAACTATTATTAGTGTTTGAAAAACTTATACTAACTAGTATTATTACAGTGTCACAATAATATTAGTTTTTCATTTATGTGTACAATTCTGGTGAGACGGCTCGTCTGTCTTATATTATCTAAAATTCACTAATGTTAACTGATTAGCCTTTCCCTAAAAAAGAGCAACAACAAGGGCAAATTTAGTTGATCACATCTGAAAAATGACAGGCAGGTTTAGTTGGTCCCATCTGAGATTGTAGAACAAGGGTAGGTTTAGTTGGTCGCATCTGAGGCAGGTTAAGTAGATCACATCTGAAAAATGATAAAGGCAGGTTTAGATGGTCGCATCTGAGATGGACCAGAAACAAAGAAGATATGGCATCTGAAAAATGACAAAGGCAGGTTAAGTTGGTCGCATCTGAGATGGACCTGCAACAGAGATATGGGTTCAGTTTACACAGATGCAAGGAAAATTGAAAATTAGTACGCCATGCCACATGGGCATGGCATGGCGTGAGATTGAGGGAACCCTCCCGCTTGTGTGCATGTGTACATACTGGAGAATAGCTACCATGTTGGGATTATTTGGTTTGTTCTGTGTAGCAGCTTATTCAAAATGTCTGCTACAATTCTAACAGCAGACCTGCTTATGTCCTCCGGATCTACAATGCAGTGGGCCAACTACTCCTCACAATACAATGATTAGTGAACAGAATGGTCATAGTGATGATGCAGAATGAATGATGATGAAGGCGGTGTCATTGAGCTCCTAATCCGTTCCGAATGTCGACGGGAAATGAGATGCCCATCCAAAAGATGTTTCGACCATCCGCACCAGCGTTCGCACCATAATCGATTTCGGCACCCCGTGAACAACAAAGCAGGGCTAGTTGCTCATACTAGTATGCTAGTATGAGCAACATCGAGGCTCGGTAAGAGTTGGCACCGCTGATATTCGGCTCATGCCCACTCTTTTCTGGATGACATGCTCGATTTACCCGCGGGTTCAGGGGGGATTCTCGAGGGTAACTTGCAGAAGTTGGGAACTTTCGCGATGAAGCACAAGCGGCCGATAATGCAGTCGCTTCAGGTAACAAGAAGTCCCAATCGAGCACGGCCAAGATGGTGCAAACGATCAGACACAACTCTTGTTTTGTTTGTGATGAGCATGAGTCCCCCTTGACTCCATCTAGCCTTAGGCACCATCGATGTCCACTAGGGCAACAGGACTCCGCAATAATTGCTTCGACATTTAAAGCTATGCGGACATTAACATTCCTGGAGTACAAAAAAGCCACGTCTCTTCTACAATTCCCGGGGGGCGCACGAGCAGCAACAGAGGACGAGGATTTGAGCAATAAGTAACGCGACCTACTAAACAGCGAACTTGGGGGTGCCAACCAGATATCTGGAACACGCCTGGTTCACTTCACACGGACCGAGGCGAGGAGGTGCCAAGGGGAATCAAAATCGACATCAAATTTTGTCTGGTCCAACCCACTTAATAGAGGTGGGATCCAGCAAGACTGTCCATGCACACTTTGGTATCCCGCGCTTCCCGTCTATCTCCCAGAAGTCTACACCAAAGGGAGATGATGTACTGATCGAACGGTGGGAGAAGAGAGGCATGGGAAGCCACTGAGCTGCAATCTCCCTGCATCCTCTCCTCCTCGACTGATCGAACGGAAGTAGAGGAAGGCGGCAGCGTGCTTTGTGCTTGTGTTCGCCTCAGACGATGATGTCTAGCAATGCTGAAACGAGCGTATTCCATCAGCTATGCATTCTGATAAGTTTGCGAAGGGGGGCGCACTTACAATGGAATTCGAAGCAGGAGCTCAAGCCTCATGGTTTTGCAGCCGGTAGTCCTTGCCGCGAGTGAGCTCTCGCATCGCCACTACCAACACGGTGAGCAGCATGCATGAAATCAAGAGCGTTATGCTGTCCATATCTCCTCGAGCTAGATAGAACTTGAGAAATCAGAAAGTGTGCTGACCGTCGAACCGTATTTGTGCAGAAGAATCCGGAAATCCTGACCCTGGCTGGGGAGGATATTTGGGTGGAAATTCTGACCCTAGCTGGGGAGGATTTTTGACTGTCAAAATTTGGCCCAGAGGATCCCCCCTCAAATCCTGGGGAGGATCCCCAGAGCCTTCAAGGCTTCAGAGGATTTGATTGTCAATGTCCCCAGTCAGATATCAGGGCGCGCCGTCGGCCATCCGCCCTATCGGTCCATCCAAAGGAGTGACCGACGTGCCAGCTCATAGGTCGTGCACAGCCACCTCATCACATTGATTTGCCAGCTCAAAGGTTGTACAACGCCACCTCATCGCATCTGTGGCGCCTGCGCACGCTAGCTCCAGGCGCAGGCGCTTGAGAAGTGGGCAGGAAGGGGCGAGATACTCGCAACCTCGGAACTTTGAAAAAGATCTGCCCAGTGATGCGAACAGCTTCCTTCTTTTCTTGCACAATTCTGCTGCCGATGCTTCGTTTCCTGGCGGGGGTGCACTAGCCTCGTTCTCAGCCTCGTTTCGTGCAGTGCACACCCCCACTTCTACGTCTGAAACTCGATCATGGAGAGGCTTCGTTTACAGCCTCGTTCATAATAGGCAGCAGAGCATACTACGCCTCGCCTCGTGAACTTGTTTTGTTTGAATGAGTTTGAATGTGTTTGATAGCATGCGAGTTATGGAGTCACAGGGTGAGGGAGGTGGCATGATGCTAAACACGGGTCTGAGCTGAGAATAAATTGAGTGCAAGTGGGCAGCCCTCGTTTTGTTTGCTAACTTTTTACTCAGGCCTCCAAATGACGTTCTGAGACCACTCATGAGTAGGCATTGGTAAGGGTAGTATATTGGCACCACTTTGGACCTCGTGCAATAAGTATTTACCCCCCCCCCCCCCCCCACCCACCCACTCCCCCAGCCTAGCAAAGAGTATAAGTGGGGAAATGGATGTGTGAATGACAAAGGGCAGTTCATTGGCACCACATAAGACCCAGGGGGGTGGGTGATTGGGTGGATAATGCGGGTGGGTGAGGGTGGGTGAGTATGAGTGGATGATGAATGGGTGGGTGAATAGGTGCTATCGATGGGTATGGGTGGGTAATGTGGGTGGGTGAATGGGTGAGCATGGGTGGTATGGGATGGATGGGTATGGATGGGTGTGTGTAATGTGGGGGTATGGGTGAATGTGTGTGTGAGTGTGTGTGAGTGTGTGTGAGTGTGTGTGTGTGGGTGGGTGGGTGGGTGGGTGTGGGTGTGGGTGTGGGTGTGGGTGTGTGTGTGTGGGGGGGGGGGGGGGGGGTATGCATGTGTGGGAAGTTTGACTATCATTGAATCCCTTTGTGGGAATTCCGAGGATGCCATTATGTGCGCCATTTTGTAAACCCCCATAATCTAAATCTAAGTTTTTCAAAAAAGTGTATTTCTATTTAGGGGGGGGGGGGGGGGGGGGGTATCAGCTTGGATAACACTCCGGAGAGTGGACTTAGTGTGTGCAGCACGCCAATCTATAAATGCGGAGACGAGAATAATATTACAAAAGACAGTGGAACCATAAAGGGACACCAGCGGAGGAAAGGGGGGCGGTAGCCTGGAACCTGATCAGGGTACAGGTTAGACAGAAGAACCGATGACGCAGTCAACAGGAAGCTGACATAGTACTGTCAGGACCGATAGTTCTAAGGAAGTACATAAGTAGTCACCAAGTCATAAAACGCGTGAGAGCAGCGCAATTCATGCTGACACTCCACCTATGACACAGGTGACATACAATACTACTTCTCCACCTATGGCACTGGTGACATAGAACTATATGTAACAGATTGAAAAAAATAAAAATAAAAGAACTCCGAAAAATCGAGAGAACTTCAAATGGAAACCCAAAGGTTTATAGGAAGGAATGAAACACGGCAAAAACCAAAATTTGCCGAGTTAGAAAAGGATAAAAACCGAATATCAAAGATGGGTAACAACGGTATAGAAAACCCGATCCGGGAATAGGAACCTAATGCCATACAATGATAACCAAAGAAACCGATGTAACAAAAAAAAAAAAAAACTAAGAAGAAGCGGTCATCCCAAGCATCCGCATAAACCTCCAGAACACAGCAGGATCAAGGGGCTTGGTGAAGGGGTCAGCACAGTTGTCCTTGGTGTTAACATAGGCAACATCTAGTGAACCGTCCTCCACCAGCTCCTTGATGTAGTGATGAATAACATCAATGTGCTTGCTGCGAGGGAGGAGCTGCCAGTCATTGGCCCATCTCAGAGACCCTATGTTGTCACCCTGAATGGTAACTAAATCACAAGGCAGACCCAGATCCACCCTCAACTTCTTCAACCATTGCACCTCCCTGGCAGCCTGAGACAGGGCCTGATACTCAGCCTCACAAGAGCTAATGGCAACTGTAGGCTGCCTCTTGCTCATCCAGTTCACTATGCACCCTCCAGCCAGGACAGCAAAGCCAGTCTGAGATCTCCTGTCAGACCCATCATCAGCAAAGGATGAGTCACTAAAGACAGTAAAAGAGAAATCAGGGCTGTGTGTGTAAGTGAGTCCCAGGTGGGAATGTGACCTCAAATACAAAAGCAAACGCTTGGCTGCCCCCCACAGGGGGACGGTAGGGTGAGCAGAAAACCTGGACAGGTAGCTCACAGCAAAGGCAATATCAGGCCTGGTGCAAGTAGCCAGGTATAGCAAAGCACCAACAAGAGAGAGGTACTGGCTATTAGAGGACAGGGGTTCTCCAGGTGGGTCAGTGACGGTGGACTTGTCCATGGGGGCACCAAACCTGGGCTTGGCAGCAGCAGTCAGACCAAACTGCTCCACCAGATCAACAATGTAGGAGTGCTGGGAGAGGTTGATCTGAACACACCTGCCGTCAGAGTCAAGTGTACAAGCCATGTCCAATGAGAGGAACTGAACCGGCACACCCATCTCTTTGACCTCCCAGCCAGCTTTCTCCATAGCCTTGATCAGCAAAACATACCTATCCAGCTCACTAAAAGCACAGATAAAATCATCAACATAGGTTAGGACATAGCTCCACCCACCATTAGAATCCCTCCTAAAATACAGAGCAGGTTCCGCCTTGCACATAATAAAACCATGTGCAACCAAAACCCGCTTGACATCCATACTCCAAGCCCTGGGCGCCTGTTTCAAACCATAAAGGGACTTGATCAGCTTGCACACAAGGGGAACACCGTTAGGACCAAGTACCTTAAAGCCCTCAGGCTGGTGGCAGTACAGGTCCAGACCAGGTTCAAGGGGAGCATTCAGAAATGCAGTCTTGATGTCCAGCTGCCGAACAAACATCTTCCTATGAGTGATGGCAGCCAGGAGCACCCTCAGACCTGCTTTAGAAGAAACGGGGGCATATACATCATGAAAATCCAACCCAGGACGCTGCAGAAAACCACGAACCACAAAACGTGCCTTGAAGCGAATAGAACCATCAACCCCAACCTTCTTCACAAATAACCACCTGCCAGACAGGACCCTTTGTTTAGGAGGCAGTGGAGTGAGCGCCCAAGTGCCATGGGCATGTAGGGACGCCATCTCATCCTTCATAGCAAGGAGCCATTGATCCCTGTCAGGGTTGGTGGGAAGCATGGCAGCTTTGAAGGTCAGTTCAGTGGAAGTGGAAATGTATGCTCCCACGTACAAGCAGTGTACTTGTACATGAGCAGCGGGGATATCAGCAGTATCGGCAGTAACCGGTAGTATAGCCCCCAGTGCAGAACTATTGCCTGGTTGAACAGGGCCGGCCTTATTTGCCTCTATATCAACGAAGCCTGGGTCGACCGGAACACCCCAGCCATACGCAGTATCGGAACCCGACCAGTGTTCCAGATCATCACTTGCACTATCGGCAACGGCTACATCATCACATGGGCTTGACCCGAGTAATCCACCAGGGACGACAGGAGGCGTCTGAATGAACGAAACCCGCGAGCCATCCGAGGTGGTCGGAGGTTGGCGACTATTAGTCAATGGACCTGATCCAGGTACCACTATGATCGAAGGCTGTCGTAATCCTAAATCTTCACCGACGAAATGTGGCGCAGAGGAGGGCCTGGCGACCCCCTGCGATTCGGCTAAGATTTTATCTGAAAGAACTGCAGAATCTCGCCCGCCCAGTGCCTTCACACACAATACAGCACCATCAGCCCCTGACCTGGGACGCAAGGTCATCCCATGATCAGGGCAGCGGTCGACAATTGGGGTTAGCAAAGGGTCAAGGGAATAAACCGTAGGCACAGGCATATGTCCGTTGATAGCGGCAGGGATGCGAGAGACATACGGCGACCCGTCATAGGGAGATAGCCCAGGAATACAGTTATGATCAAAATGCTCATAGAAGAGTACATCACGACTCTCTACTACCTGGCGCAACTTAGGAACCCAAACAAAATAACCCTTACTCACCAGGGAATACCCAACCAGTCTACCAGATAACGCCCTTTCGTCCAGCTTGTTGCGCTTCTTCCCATTGACTAACGTAACGTAGCAAGGGCATCCAAACACGCGCAACATCGACACATCAGGCTGAACCCCAAAGAAAAGCTCATGAGGAGTCTTATCTCCCTGATTGGGCAAGCGATTACGAAGGTAACACGCAGCTAGGAAGGCATAGGGCCAGAAAGACTTAGTTAGCTTAGACTCCAGGTGGATGCTCCTAGCTATAGACTGTAAGACCCCATTGTACCTCTCCACAGTTGCATTCTGCTGTGCAGTGTATGCCAAAGATAACTCATGCACTGCCCCAACCGATATCAGCCAATCCTCAAACCACTTTACTATAAACTCCTTAGCCCTGTCAGACCTCAGGCACTTAAAGGCAAACCTGTGCTGCTGATTCATCCATCTGAGGATGATAGTCTGAACTGCTAAGGGAGCTTCATCCCTGGTCCTCAAGCACAACACTTCAGCATAGCCAGAGTGTTGGTCTGTGAGGCACAGAATATAAAACTCCCCACGCAGACCTCGAATATGAACTGGCCCCATGATGTCCAAGTGAAGGCGTTGGAGAGGTGCATTGATCGGAGTAGTGCTTGCTTTAGGAAAAGGGAGACGTTTGCCCTTAGCCTTTTGACAAGCATCACAAGGGATCTTAGCCAGTTTTTGGACCTGGTTGAGTGAGAGGGGTAAGTTCTTAACCATACCCTTCTTGACAAGTCTGTGCATGGCATCATAGCCGGGGTGACCCAGCCGCCTATGCCACAGCCATTCAGGAGTGGTAGGGATAACAACTCCACCGTCCTCATCAACATCAAGTGCAAAAGCTGGGTAATTGTCAGCACCAAACGAACAGCCACTGGTGGTGTAACAAGGCCTACATGCAAACTTGTAAACAACATCACTGGAGGCAGGGAAGGACCAGAGAATAGAAGAGCCCTGAGTGGCAGTGCAACTAATACTATCAAAAGAAATCTTGCAGTGGAGAGAATGAGCCACAGCATTTACTGACAGGAGGTTCACCGGACAGTGAGGTATGTAGAGAACATTAGTTAGAATGATTGGTGTTGGTAACCAATCACTACATAACTCAATGGATCCCTTACCTACTGCCCGTTGAACCACACCATCACCAAATCGAACTGATGGCAGATTCAGTGGAACATCAAACACAGTGAACAAAGATCTATCACCTGTGATGGACATTCCAGCTCCAGAATCCACATGCCAGACACCCTCAGACAGGCTCGGACTACACACATTTGAGAACCTAGAGGTGCAGGAGAATAGGACAGGGCTTACCTGCTACTTCTGCATAGCAAACCCATCAATTTGAGCCTGCAAGGAAGACAATTGCTTTGGAGTAAGGTGACCTGGAAGGGCCAGGTTAGCAGGCAACGGTGAAGGAAGCGTTGGTTCTGCACGACCAGGGACCCTTCGCAGGGCAGGGAACTTCGTCCAGCAACGGTCCTCCGAGTGACCATCCTTGTGGGGGCATGGTCCCCAGGTGCATTCCAGGCGCCTCTTGTTCGACCCAGAACCACCACCAGTCTTCTGCCGCCGCTGAAATGCAGCATTAGCAGGAAACTGAGGAGCGGTCCGGGACCAACCAAGATGCCTGGAATCCGACTGAGGGAGCGCTATGTTTAGAATATCTAGCTGCCTATATTCCTCTAGACAGGACCAGTACTCAACAGGTTGCTGGTTGTATATCAGGATACCATACTTAATCCGCAGCGTTTCGAACCGGGGCAGACTCGCACCTTGAACTATAATGCCCATGGCGTGACGCTGAGTCTGCGGAAACCCAGCACTGCGCAGGTCAGTGCACATACCGCGAACCCGACGAAAGAAAGCGTCAACGTGCTCATGAGTGCCCATGACCAAAGCATGATACTCCTTCAGCAAGAGAGGGACACGCGAGGCAAGGGCATCGGACTGCTGCCTCCGGATATGCAAAAAGATATCCCGAGGTGAAGCAAAGTCCCTATACACCTTGACTAGGGCATCCGTCATGTTGGCAAGCATCATGGATAAGATCATGAACTCTTGGCGGGGTAGGGTAAGCGCACTGAAACCCAACAGTGCAGGATCGACACTAGACTCACCATGAGAGGCCGAAGTTCCAGCAGCAGGAGGAGCACACCGAGGAGCTAAAGACTCATGAATCGCCAGAAAATACTCAGCAGCAAGACCAGCGTCATAAGCGCGCTGGTCATCTAAGTTCCTGATGAGATCTAAGGAACGCGCAACACGCACAATGAGCTCGCAATCAGGACGAACAGGACAGAAAGGGAGTGGCACCTTAACAAACTGGTAACCTCGCAGGTCACTGTTCCTACGCCCAACCCCTCCAGAGGTCACACCATTAGCAGGAGGGTAGTTAATCCCTGGCATAACAGGTCCCAGAAAAGCCCGACACTCTAGACCTAGCTCAGAATAAGCCATCACACGCCTAGGCCTAGGGCGACCCTTGCTATCAACCATAGCCTGAGTGGCAGTCATATCCAGCCTACCGTACAGAGTGCGGTCCAAGGATTCCCCAGCATGTTGAGCTTGGCGGATAAGACGGCAGTCCTGCAGGGATAGACGCAGAGGATGTCCGCCATCGAGCAGATGCTCCCAGGAGTCGCATGACAGCGAAGGAGGCACGTATGGCGGAGGGCCAGGAGCAGGGGGCTGCTCCACAGGCGGAGGCGGGGGTGAAGGGGGCTCCTGCGAAGGGCCAGCAAAGGATGCGCGGCCAGCAGCAGCAGCAGAAGCCTCTCGAGCACGAGTATTGTAGCCAGACAGACCTCGGTCTGGAGGCAAGGTGAAAGACGCAGACTTCTGCATCAAAGACGGCCTGGCCACCTCCGGGTGGACAAGTGGAAGGGGCGCAAGCAGAGGCGCAGAGACTGAATCAGGCTTAAACTCCGGGGAAGGCGCAAGAGCAGGTGCCGACAGAGGCTCATACACAGGAGAGACGGTAGAATTGAACACTCGAGTAGCAGTGGAAGGAGTGACTCCACCGAAGTCACCACTCATAGCACTCTGCAGATCTTCATCACCATCATCAGAGTCATCAGCATAGCCATCTGCACGGCGATGACGAGCAAGTTCTTGATAGTCGTAGTCGAAACGGGCATCAGGAGGAGGAGGCGCCCTTGCGTACTGGATAATCTGAGTGGAAGCACAGCAGAGTCGCATCAGAACGTCCTCAATCTCAGGAGAGAGACGTCGGACAGTAGCAGAAGGAGCCGTAAAGGTGGAGGATTGATTGGGGGGGGGTTACTTCCACGATGGCGGAAGGACTCTCATGACCGCTAGCAGAGGCAGCTGGTGCACAGACGTCTAGCCAATCATCAAGAGGACCCGGGTCCTCCTTAGGATGGACACGGTCACAGCCATTGCTGATAATGACACTGCGCATCCCGCGCGTCCAAGATTCTCCATTCTTGTCGTGGAGTTTCTCAAAATTAGCGGGAGGCCCTCGCGGAAGTTGCATCGCAAAGCAGTGGTAGTAAATGAGGGACCGTATAACCTATCAGCTTGGATAACACTCCGGAGAGTGGACTTAGTGTGTGCAGCACGCCAATCTATAAATGCGGAGACGAGAATAATATTACAAAAGACAGTGGAACCATAAAGGGACACCAGCGGAGGAAAGGGGGGCGGTAGCCTGGAACCTGATCAGGGTACAGGTTAGACAGCGCGTGTCAGAAGAACCGATGACGCAGTCAACAGGAAGCTGACATAGTACTGTCAGGACCGATAGTTCTAAGGAAGTACATAAGTAGTCACCACGTCATAAAACGCGTGAGAGCACCGCAATTCATGCTGACAGGGGGGCTTTTCTTCTTCTACTCCCAGACAGACACATGGGTAACCCTGGGGGCTCCCGTCCCCCAGAAGGGGGGGGGTCAGCCAATGAAGAAGATAGAACAACGATAATATCGTGCTCTATTATACTATCGTAAGATATATTACGCCATAGGCAGTCATTCAGACACATTCTAGGCAGCGACCCAGCCCGATTAAAGGTTACCGTATACAAGGTTCGACAGCAATAATAATCCCTGTATGGATGTTACAGTCGGGGGGTAGGCCAAATGGGCTAGAGGGACTTGCCCAACAGTGATAGGAAGCGCTTCAAAAGAAAAAGCACAGATGAACTGAACCCCAAACGATCGTTACCATATATAATGTAGCGAGTCGTTACATAATGTATTCATGCATGAGAAGTGTCCGCGGCCGTGATCAACGGCCATGGTAGCACTGCCCAGGTAAAGTAGCAGCCCCTTCTCTATCGCCGTAAGACAGGGCTCCCTCAATATCACGCCTCACCATGCGTCATCATTACATTTACATGCATGGGGGTTCAGTTCATCAATGAATTTTCTTTTTAGACCTTCCTATCACGGTTAAACAAGTCCCTTTAGCCTATCTGGCCTAACCCTGGACTGATACACATATATATATATATATATATATATATATATATATGTATATAATGTGTATATATATGTATATATATGTATATATATATATATGTGTATATATATAATGTGTATATATATATATATATATAAAGAAATCATGGTCGTGGTCGTGGTCGTGGTCGTGGTCGCGGTCGTGGTCGTGGTGGTGTCATCATCGCGTATCCACGTGCCATGGGCGTGCGAAGTGTAACCGACTTGCAACCGACTTTCCGTCAAACCCAACTCGCAATACCCCGGCCAGCGAAATTTTCAAATACCGAAACTGCTGATGCGCAAAGCTAAGCGCGCGCGCTCATTTCATCGCCACATTTGCTTTGCCTCCCATACTATGACTGCAAGCAATTTAGATCCAGAAGATCCTCTCCTCGGAGGTCATCTGGTGACCCTCGCTTTGTATGGCGCTCAGAATAATCGTTTCAGTCCATTGCTTCTTCACGGGGCATGCGACCATGATGCATGCCAACGGTCCTAATGGACAGGAGGGCCCGCAACACCGCCAGCCAGCGCTCAAAGCGAGCTTGCATGACAGCATGAGCAAGGAAGAACTGGACAGAGCCGGGAAGAGCCAACAAGAGTCGACGTGATGCCCACGCTGCCCGACCCCAGGAGTTACGCCAGGCTCATAATGAAGCCGGACGTGAACAACGCGATCCCATGCCTCAGGATGAAAGCGAAGCTGCTAAGCTGCTCTTAACCAAGCCAGGCGTGAAGACTTTGCTTTCCAACCTCAGGAGTTACGCCAGACACATAATCAAGCCAGACCTTCAGATCGTCATGTTTTTTTCTCCGCCTGCGAGCGTTGCCACCGTTCATCTCACGCATGCGCACTTTCGCCATGCCATCGCATCGCCTTCGTCATTGTTGGCTGGTTGTTGCGATTAATTCGACTTTGTTCAGATCGCCACGGCCATTCCGTCCCTCTGCACACTCTCGCGCTTGCACCTCTCATCCCTTATCTGAAAGCTCTTTTCTTTGTATCGAATATCGTGACATACGATTTGTGCTGTTCCAAGAGTTGACCGAGCATCAACTGGGGCACTGCACGATAAGATGAAACTGCAAGTTTGTAGCTTTGGAATTGCACTGGTCCGGTGTTCTCGGGGCGATCGGGATGTGAGCGTTTCCAAGTTGTTGGTCTGCACTTTCCCCTCTTTCTGCAAGATTAAATCCCGCAGCCGGAGTGAAGGGTATGAGGTAGGGAGGAGGAGAGTGTGTGTGCGTGTTGGTGGATGTGGGAAGGGAGGCTTTTGGGGGCGAAGGTGAGAGAAAGAGAGTGTGTGTGGATTGGGTAGGAAGAGGCCGGGGGAAGTGGGGGATGCTGTGGGTCTGTATGTGGGTGGGTGGGTGGGGGTGGGGGTGGGGGTGGGGGGATGATGGAATACGTGTATGACAGGGGGTAGGCCACAGCTTAAGTAGAAGGGGAAAAGGTAGAGAGAAGAGATGTGCGTCTGAGAGTGCGGGGTGAGTGTTGGTGTGGCCACAGGCCACACGGGCTACGTACTAGTATATATATATATATATATATATATATATATATATATATATATATATATATATATATATATATATATACATGTATATAGACATATATATAGACATACATGGATTTCTGAGAAAAGTTCGCTGGCGCTAGCTGGCTTTCAAATTAATTAGCGAGTTACTAATAGCGAATCACCCAACTACCCACCCTGGCTATCGGCTGAATTCGCGGGTTAGTAATAGGGTATCTCCCATCTCCCTATCAGGATCAATTGCGGTTCACTCAATCGTTTTATGACTTGGTGACTACTTATGTACTTCCTTAGAACTATCGGTCCAGACAGTACTGTGTCAGCTTCCCGTAGACTGTGTCATTCTTCATGACACAGTGACAGCTTCCTGTTGACTGCGTCACCGGTTCTACTGACACGCGCTGTCTAGCCTGTACCCTGATTAGGTTCCAGGCTACCGCCCCTTTCCTCCACTGGTGCCCCTTTGGGGTTCCCCAGTCCTTGTAAAGTTATTCTCATCTCCGTATATAGATTGGCGCGTCTGACCGCTGCAAGCATCTGTCCACTCTCTGAAGTGTCTAAGCTGATAGGTTATACGGTCCTTCATTTCTACCACTGCTTTATTCAATGCAACTTCCGCGAGGGCCTCCCGCCGGCTTCGAGAAATCCATCAGCAAAATGGTCTTTCTTGGTCGCGCGGTATGCGCCATGTCATTGTGAGCAATGGCTGCGACCACGTCCTTCCTGAGGAGCCGAAGGTCCTCAACGATTGGCTTGATGTGAGCGCGCCAGCGGCCTCTGCTGCCGGAGAAGAGTCTCCTTCCGCCATCGTGGAAGCCACCCCCCCAGTCATTCCTCCAACTTTCCTGTTCCTTCTCATACTGTCCGATGCCTCTCTCCTGAGGTTGAGGACGTTCTAATGACTCTGTGATGTTCAGTCCCAGATCATTGAGTATTCTATCAGCATCAATTGCGGTTCACTCGATCGTTTTATGTCTTGGTGACTACTACTGTACTTCCTTAGAACTATAGCTGTAGATAGTAACTGCTTTTCTAGATAGTAACAGCTTCCTGTAGACTGTGTCATCCTTCATGACACGGTGACAGCTTCCTGTAGGCTGCGTCCCCTGGTCCCCTGACACGCGCTGCATAGCCTGTACCCTGATTAGGTTCCAGGCTTCCGCCCCTTCCACCGCTGGTGTCTTATGTGGTTCCCCAGTCCCTTTAATTATTCTCATCTCCGTGTATAGATTGGCGCCTCTGACCGTTGCAAGCATCTGTCCACTCTTTGAAGTGCTTAGCTGATATATTCTTCGGGTAAGGTGCCTCCTACCGCCCGCTTCTGGGGTGGATGCTGTTCTGATGACGGCCTGACTGAGGATGAGGAGGATTTCCAACGTGATGATGACGATGACTTTGATGATGACGACTTGAAGAGTGCTACGAGTGCGGACAACGGTGGAGGCACTCCGTCTACCTCTACTCGAGTCTTTGACACTCCTCATGTCTCGCCTGTTTTTGAGCCTGCGCCTCCGTCTGTACCTATGCAAACGGTCGGACCGGAGGTGGCATTCTCCAGGCCGTCTAAGCTGCCGGGTTCTGCTTCTGTCATCACTGCTCCCAACCCCCTTGAGCGAGCTGTCGCTGGCTACAATCTGCGTTCTTCATCTGCTGCTGGCACTTCGCAGGTGCCCCCTCCGCCTCCGCCGGTGGAGATGCCTCCTACCCCTGCCCCTCCCCCTCTCATGTTGACTTCGCTGTCTTGTCAATCTTGGGAGCATCTGCTGACTGGAGGACCTCCTCCGGACCTGCAGTTGCGGAACTATCGTCTTGTCCGTCGAGCTCAAACGGGTGCTGGATCCTTGGACCGCATCCTGTACGGTAGGATGGATATGAAGGCAGCTCAGGCCAATTTTGATAGCAAGGGTTGTATGCGTCGTGTGATGGCGCTCACTGAGCTAGGACAGCAGTGTCGGTTATTTCTAGGGCCTGTTCCTGTAGGAATTTGCTACCCTCCTGATACTGGTGTTACGTTTGGTGGTATGCGGCGTAGGGAGGGTGAGAAGTTAGGCTACCAGTGGGTGAAAAATCCTCGCCCTCACTGTCCTGTTAAGCCTGATTTTGAGCTGTTAGTGAGCTTTGCGAGGTCCCTGCCTGTCATCAGGAACATAGATGACCAGCGCGCGTATGACGCTGGTCTTGCTGCTGAGTACTTTCTAGCGGTTCGTAAGTCTTTGGCTCCCCTGACTCCTGCTCCTGCTGCCGCTTCGGCCTCTCATGGTGAGTCCTCTGTAGATCCTGCTCTGTTGGGTTTCAGTGCACTGACCCTGCCCCGTCAGGAGTTCATGGTCTTGTCCATGATGCTCGCTCACATGACGGATGACCTCGTCAAAGTGTATCAGGATTATGCCTCGCCTCGGGACATCTTGTTAGATATCCGGAGGAGGCATTCTGATACTCTTGCTGCCGGGGTCCCTCTGTTGGTGAACGAGCTTCATGGTGCAGTCATGCGCCCTGATGAGCGAGTAGATGATTTCTTTCGCAGGGTTAGGGGTTACTGCTCTGATCTCCGCAGTGCTGGGTCTCCAGTGACTCTGCACTACGCCATGGGTGTCATCATTGGTGGTATTCGTCTGGGGCTCTTCGATTCTCTGCGCATCAAGTATGGTATGATGCGTCACCTGGGGGTTCCTCTTGATTACTGGTCCTGTCTTACAGAGTATAGAACAATAGATATTCTCAACATTGCTCTCCCTAGGTCGGACTCCAGGCATCCTGGGTGGTCCCGGGACTCTCCCCAGGTTCCTGCCAATGCTGCTTTCAAGCATGGGCAGGGATCTGGTGCTCAGGGTTCCGGTTCTGCCAAGCGACACCTGGAGTGCACTTGGGGACCATGTCCCAACAAGCGGACCCACTCGGAGGACCACTGATGGACGAAGTTTCCGCATCTGCGAAGGGGCAAGGATGGTGCACTGGGTAAAGCACCCGCGCCCGTCAACTTGGCCCTTCCAGCTACGCTGACCTCGAAGCAGTTGTCCGCCTTGCAAGCCCAGATTGATGGGTATGCTTTGTCCAAGAAGTAGGAGGTACGCTCTGTCCTATTCTCTTGTCACACGAAGTTTTCCAACGTGTGTAGCCCGAGCCTGTCTGAGGGTGTCTGGCATGTGGATTCAGGAGCTGGATTGTCTATCACAGGTGACCTGTCCTTGTTCACTGTGTGTAATGCTTCTCTAGCTGGGCCAGCAGTTCGATTTGGTGATGGTGTGGTTCAACAGTCAGTGGGTAAAGGATCCATTGTGTTATGTAGTGATTGGTTACCAACACCAATCACTCTAACTGATGTACTCTACATACCCCACTGTCCGGTGAACCTCCTGTCAGTAAATGCTGTGGCTCATGCTCATCACTGCAAGATTTCTTTTGATAGTCATAGCTGTACTGCCACACAGGCCTCTTCTGTTCTCTGGTCTTTCCCTGCCTCAAGTGATGGTGTGTACAAGTTTACCTGCAGGCCTTGTACCACTCCCCGTGGGTGTTCCTTTGGTGCTGACACTTATCCAGTTTTTGCACTTGATGTTGATGAGGATGGTGGAGTTGTTATCCCCACTACCCCTGAATGGCTGTGGCATAGGCGGCTGGGTCACCCTGGCTATGACGCCATGCACAGGCTTGTCAGGGATAATATGGTTAACGACTTACCCCTCACCATACAGCAAGTGAGGAAACTGGCTAAGATCCCTTGTGATGCTTGTCAGAAGGCTAAGGCAAAACGTATGCCTTTTCCTAAAGAAAGCAAGACAAAGATCCGTGCACCTCTGCAACGCCTGCACTTAGATATCATGGGACCGGTTCATGTTAGGGGCTTGCGTGGGGAGTTTTATATTCTGTGTCTCACAGACCAATTCTCTGGCTATGCTGAGGTATTGTGCTTGAGGTCCAGGGATGAAGCTCCCTTAACAGTTCAGACTACCATCCTCAGATGGATGACTCAGCTACATGGGTTTGTCTTCAAATGTCTGAGGTCTGACAGGGCTAAGGAATTTTTGGTAAAGTGGTTCGAGGATTGGTTGAAATCGGTTGGTGCAGTGCATGAGTTGTCGATGGTTTACACTGGTTTACACTCAGCAGAATGCAACTGTGGAGAGGTACAATGGGGTCTTACAGAATGTAGCTAGGAGTATCCACTTGGAGTCTAAGCTAGCTAAGTCTTTTTGGCCCTATGCCTTCCTAAGTGCTTGTTACCTTCGCAATCGGCTGCCCAATCAGGGAGACAAGACTCCTTATTACATTACATTACATTACATTACATGTTAAAGTCTACTTGACACCGCGAGGGTGTATGAGACTCTGTGCTTTAAACAAAAAGAAAAAGCACCCACAAAGCAAAAACCCCATTACATCAGGGGTGTGTCGAGGACAAACAAACCAAACTCCCAACCACCGTTTTGGTGGCGTAGGTATTAAACCCCTTAGAGCCGGACCCAGATCTCAACCACTTACAGTGGCGGAGGTAAGAAGCTAACAAATGAGAAGTCACAAGAAGAAGAAAAAAAGGGATGATAAATTACGGTGCCACTAAGCAGTCCAGGGCTTCCTGTCTTGCTCTTCTACAAGTAGAAAGATAGTCGGCTAGGTTGCTCCAAAAAGACTTAGTGCCATTTCCATTCATAAAGGTTCTGAATGTGGAATCGCAGAATTCCACATTCCATACGGTTAAGTTGGTATCCTCATGGACATGCCTATAAATATCTGTAAACAGCTTCTGGTAGCGGAGGCGAATATCATTATAAAAAGGGCACTCATGAGCTGTTCTTTGGTGTGGTACCTGATGTGTCGTTGTTGAGTGTGTTTGGTTGCCCTTGCTATGTCACCTTAGTAAATGGGAAGAAGCGTAACAAGCTTGACGAAAGGGCGTTATCTGGTAGACTGGTTGGGTATTCCCTAGTGAACAAGGGTTATTTTGTTTGGGTTCCTAAGTTGCGCCAGGTAGTAGAGAGTCGTGATGTACTCTTCTATGAATAGTTTAGCTATAACTGCATACCTGGGCTATCCCCTTATGACGGGTCCCCGTATGTATCTCGCATCCCTGCTGCCATCAACAGCCACATGCTTGATTCTGCAGGAAATGCCTTAGACCCTTTAGCAACCCCAATTGTTGATCGCTGTCCTGGCCATGGGATGACTTTGCGTCCCAGGTCAGGGACTGATGATGCTGTATTGCGTGTGAAGGTAAAGGGCGGGCGGGATTCTGACGTTCCTTCAAGCATAGATTTACCTGAATCTCAGGGGGTCGCCAGGCCCTCCTCTGCGCCACGTTCCGTCGGTGAAGCTTCTGGATTTGACCGGTCCCAGGTCATAGTGGAGCCTCTGGTAGGTCCACTGTCTGATCATCTCAACCCCCCGTCCACCTGTTCGGATGACCCGCGGGCTGTATTGATCCCACCGCCCCCTGTCGTCCCTGGTGGTTTACACCGGACTAGGCTTCGCGATGATTTAGCCTTCACGGAAAGCGTGAGTGATGATCTGGAGTGGTGGTCTGGCTCTGATACTGCGTGTGGCTGGGGCGTTCCAGTCGACCCAGGTTTCATTGAATTAGAGGCAAAGAAAGCCGACCCTGTTCAACCAGGCAGTAGTGATGCACTGGGGTTTTTACTACCTGATACTGCTGATACTGCTGATACACATGTTGCTCATGTGCAAGTTAACTACTTGTACGTGGGAGCATATATCTCTACCTCTTCTGAACTGTCTTATAAAGCTGCCATGCACCCTTCTAACCCTGACAGGGATCAATGGTTGCTAGCTATGAAGGATGAGATGGAGTCCTTGCATGCCCATGGCACTTGGGCACTGACTCCTCAACCTCCTAAGCAGAGGATCCTATCTGGCAGGTGGTTATTTGTGAAGAAGATTGGGGTTGATGGTTCTGTGCGCTTTAAAGCACGTTTTGTGGTACGAGGTTTTCTGCAGCGTCCTGGGCTGGATTTTCATGATGTATATGCCCCCGTCTCTTCTAAAGCTGGGCTTAGGGTTCTCCTTGCTGCCATCACTCATAGAAAAATGTTTGTTCGGCAGCTGGATATCAAGACTGCATTTCTCAATGCAAAATTGGAACCTGAGCTTGACTTGTACTGCCACCAGCCTGAGGGCTTCAAGGTACTTGGTCCTAATGGTGTTCCCCTTGTGTGCAAACTGATCAAGTCCCTTTATGGTTTGAAGCAGGCACCCAGGGCTTGGATCATGGATGTCAAGCGAGTTTTGATTGCACATGGGTTTACTATGTGCAAGGCAGAACCAGCTCTGTATTTTAGAAAGGATTCTTTTGGTGGGTGGAGCTATGTCCTGACCTATGTTGATGATTTTATCTGTGCTTTTGATGATCTGGCTTTGTATGCTTTGCTGATCAAGGCTATGGAGGCTGCTGGCTGGGAGGTCAAGGAGATGGGTGTACCTGTCCAGTTCCTCTCATTGGACATGCATGTTACACTTGACTCTGATGGCCGGTGTGTTCAGATCAACCTCTCCCAGCACTCCAACAGATCTTGATCTGGTGGAGCAGTTTGGTCTCACCGATGCAGCCAAGCCCAAGCTCTCTGCCCCCATGGCCAAGTACACTGTCACTGACCCCCCTGGAGACCCCCTTCCCTCTAATAGCCAGTACCTCTCTCTTGTAGGTGCTTTGCTATACCTGGCTACCTGCACCAGGCCTGATATTTCTTTTGCTGTCATCTACCTGTCCAGGTTTTCTGCTCACCCTACCGTCCCCCTCTGGGGGGCAGCCAAACGCTTGCTCTTGTATTTGAGGTCTCATTCCCAACTGGGCCTCACTTACACCCACAGCCCTGAGTTCTCTTTTACTGTCTTTAGTGACTCATCCTTTGCTGATGATGGGTCTGACAGGAGGTCTCAGACTGGCTATGCTGTGCTTGCTGCCGGGTGCCTAGTGAACTGGATGAGCAAGAGGCAGCCTACTGTTGCCATTAGCTCTAGTGTGGCTGAGTATCAGGCCCTGGCTCAGACTGCCAGAGAGGTGCAATGGTTGAAGAAGTTGAGGACTGATCTGGGTTTGCCTTGTACCATGGTCACCATTCAGGGTGACAACCTAGGGTCTCTGAGTTGGGCCAATGACTGGCAGCTGATTCCTCGCAGCAAGCACATTGATGTGATTTATCACTATATCAAGGAGTTGGTGGAGGATAGCAGACTGGCAGTTGCCTATGTTAACACTAAGGACAACTGTGCTGACCCCTTCACCAAGCCCCTTGATCCTGCTGTGTTCTGGCGGTTTGTCCGCATGCACGGAATGACCGCTTCTCCTTAGGGTCATTTTTTTTCTGGTTACATCTGTATCTTTGGTTATCATTGTTTGGCATTAGGTTCCTATTCCCGGATCGGGTTTTCTATACCGTTGTCACCCAACTTTGATATTCGGTTTTTTCATCTTTTTCTAGCTTGGGAAAATTTTGTTTTTGCCTTGTTTCATTCCTTCCTCTAACCCTTTGGGTTTCATTTGAAGTTCTCCCGGATTTTCGGAGTTCTTTGATTTTTTTTTTTAATTCTGTTACATATAGTTCTATGACACCTGTACCATACGTGGAGTAATAGTATTGTATGTCACCTGCGTCATAGGTGGAGTATCAGCATCAATTGCGGTTCACTCAATCGTTTTATGACTTGGTGACTACTTATGTACTTCCTTAGAACTATCGGTCCAGACAGTACTGTGTCAGCTTCCCGTAGACTGTGTCATTCTTCATGACACAGTGACAGCTTCCTGTTGACTGCGTCACCGGTTCTACTGACGTAGACTTTAACATGTAATGTAATGTAATCGCTCGAAGTAGACTTTAACATGTAATGTAATGTAATGACACGCGCTGTCTAGCCTGTACCCTGATTAGGTTCCAGGCTACCGCCCCTTTCCTCCACTGGTGCCCCTTTGGGGTTCCCCAGTCCTCGTAAAGTTATTCTCATCTCCGTGTATAGATTGGCGCGTCTGACCGCTGCAAGCATCTGTCCACTCTCTGAAGTGTCTAAGCTGATACTCCCCACCCAGATTTCGGAAGAAAGAGCAGATGAATGCAAAGCCAAATATCTTCGTCTGCATTCCCAATCTTCGAACTGACAAAGCAGATAAATGCGAAGCGATAAATCTTCTTCCGCATTCGATCTGAGCGCCACAATAGACCAAGTATGGCGCTCAGACTCATTGTCTACAATCTTTTGCCACTCGATGCATGCATACAGCCAGCAAACTTCTCGATGCTGTCTTCTGCTCATGCTCCATGATGCGTGCCAACGGCCCTAATGGACATCAGGGCACGCAACACCGCCAGCCAGCGCTCAAAGTGAGCTTGCCAGAGCAGGACAGAAAGGGCCAACAATTAATTTCATCAGCTTGCGAGTAATAGCAATTTCTTCACATCACCATGCTTCTTTTCCCTGCCTGCCAGCGTTGCCACCATTCATTTCACACATGCGCACTTTCACCATGCCTGTGCATCAATTGTGTCATGTTTGGCACCCAGTGGATGCGAGCAGCCATTTCCTTCCCATTTCTCGCACTTGGATCGCTCATCCTATCTTTGCAATCTCTTTTAATTGTTTCGATGATCGAGCCATGCAATCCAGCGTCAGCGTTGAGCAGATGCTGCTAACCCACAGCAGCGCGTGACTTACAACCAGGCCAGGCAGGAAGCTCATGCAACCAGTCATGAAAATAAACGCCAGGTTAATAATCAGACAAGACGTGAACCTCATGCTGCGAGGCAGGCTGCCGCGCGCAATTCGCAATATAGCATCCTCTGCATCAACGTCATGCCATCGCATTGTCTGGTCGGCAGGCAATTATTGTGAGATATTTTTGAATTTCTTCAGACCTCAACTGGCATTACCTACCCTACGCGATATGGCCTTTGCACCCCTCATCCAATATCTTTTCATTGTTGCAAGCATTAATACATCAGTTGCTTAGCATGTTGCGATATACGACTGGCTGTTATTTCCTGGTCAAAACAACAGCTGCAGACCCAACTATGTTCCACGCAAAGAAGAAGATGCAGGTATGTCGCTTTGTGATTGCGCACGCCCGGTATTCTCAGCGGGGTCGGCTTTCACAAGCTATTGGCAGGTTGGATCTGCAGCCTGCTCTTTATCCACTTCGTATTTCTACATGATCAAGGCCCAGTGGAAGGGATGAGGTAGGGAGAAGGGGATAACGCATGCGTGCCTTTGGTTCGGGAAAGAGAGGGTGGGGGGGAGGATCGAGGGTGGCCCACCATGGGTGGAAATGACTGGGGTGAGGGGAGGGGGGAGAAAGAGAAAGCGTGTTGATGGGGTGGGAGGGGGGAAGGGGGGGCATGCGTTGGGGGAAATATCTTGACCGTGCGTATTCCAGGGGGAAGATGAGGGGTGCGGGTGGGGTAGGGGAGTACGTACAAGGACGTGACCCGTTACCCAGACCAGAACCGAGGGCCTGGGTGGGATGGGTGGAGGGTGGCCACAGGCCACACGGGCTACCGTACTAGTACATACATACATACATACATACATACATACATGTATTTATGCCTGAATGGTATTGATGTGCTACAGCATGATTTAGATATTTGATTCTACCACTGGAAAAGTTGCCCAGGCCAAGCTTGGCCTGCCACTTTTCCATCATTCAAACTGAATCCTCGGTGTCGCTGGTTTGTGAGGACCCTTATGTTGGGCACTACTGGGGGGTCCTCCTGAACAACTCAAATGGGCGATACGTATGAACAACCCTGATGGACACTACTGGGGTGTCCTAGTAAACAACCCTGATGGACACTACTGGGGGGTCCTCACAAACAACCCTGATGGACACTTCTGGGGGGTCCTGGTAAACAACCCTGATGGACACTACTAGGGGTTCCTCCTGAACAACTCAAATGGGAACTACTGATTGGACGCTACGGGGGGGTCCTCCCAAGCAACCCTGATGGACACTACTGGGGGGGTCCTCGTAAACAACCCTGATGGACACTACTGGGGGGTCCTCGTAAACAACCCTGATAAACGCTACTGGGGGGTCCTCCCAAGCAACCCTGATGGACACTACTGGGGGGGTCCTCGTAAACAACCCTGATGGACACTACTGGGGGGTCCTCGTAAACAACCCTGATAAACACTACTGGGGGGTCCTCCTAAACAACCCTGATGGACACTACTGGGGGGTCCTTGTAAACAACCCTGATGGACACTACTAGGGGGTCCTCGTGAACAACCTTGATGGACGCTACTGGGGGGTCCTCCCAAGCAACCCTGATGGACACTCCTGGGGGGTCCTCGTAAACAACCCTGATGGGCACTACTGGGGGGTCCTCGAAAACAACCCTGATGGACACTACTGGGGGGTCCTCGTAAACAACCCTGATGGACACTTCTGGGGGGTCCTCGTAAACAACCCTGATAGACACTATTGGGGGGTCCTCCTGAACAACTCAAATGGGCACTACGTATGAACAACCCTGGTGGGCACTACTGGGGGGGCCTCGTAAACAACCCTGATGGACACTACTGGGGGGTCCTAGTAAACAACCCTGATGGACACTACTGGGGGGTCCGCGTAAACAAAACCCCCTGAGGAAACTTCTGAGGGGGTCCTCGTAAACACCCTGATGACCTACAGGGGGGGTCCTCGTAACAACCCCCTGATAAACACTACTGGGGGGCTCCGGAACAACCCTGAGGGCACTACTGGGGGGTCCTCGTAAACAACCCTATGACACTACTGGTCCTCCGAACACCCTGATGAGACGAGACTGTGGGGGGCCTCCCAACAACCCGATGGACACTCGGGGGGTCCTCGGAACACCGGATGTAACTACTGGGGGTCCTAGTAACAACCCTGGTGGGACACTACTCTGGGGGGTCCCTAGCAAACAACCCTAAGGGACACGAACTGAGGGGTCCTCGTAAACAACCCTGATGGCACCTACTGGGGGGTTCCGCCTGACAACTCAAATGGGAACTACGGATGAACAACCCTGAATGGCACGACAGTGGGCCTCGTAAACAACCCGAAAGGACACTACTACCGGGGGTCCTCCTGAACAACCCTGATGGACACTACTGGGGGTCCCGGAACACCCTGATGACACTTACTGGGGGGCCTGTAAAACAACCCTGATGACACTACTGGGGGGTCCGCCTGAACAACATCAAATAATCCTCGTATGAACAAACGACTGGTGGCACGACTGGGGGGTCCTCGTTAACAACCTTGATGGACGCGACTGGGGGATCCGCACCAAGCAACCCTGATGGACACTACTGGGGGGTCGCGGAAACACCCTGATGACTCGACTTAGGGGTCTCGTAACAACCCTGGATAAACACACTGGGGGGTCCTCCTGAACAACCCTATGGAAACTACTGGGGGTCTCGTAACAACCCTGGGGGGGATGGACCTCTGGGGGGTCCATCGTAAACAACCTGATTGACACTTACTGGGGGGTCTCCAAAGCAACCCTGAATGGACACTGCCTGGGGGGGGTCCTCGTAAACAACACTGATAGAACGACTGGGGGAGTCTCCTGAACAACGCAAATGGGCACTATGTATGACCAACCCTGGTGGCACTACTGGGGGGTCCCGCTAACAAACCCTATGGAACACTACTGGGGGCCTAGGAAAAACCCTGATGGACAATAAGGGGGTCCTGTAAACAACCTGATGGAAACGTCTGGGGGGGTCGCTCGGAAACAACCTTGATGGACGCGACTGGGGGTTCCTCCTGACAACTCAAAGGGCAATATACGATAACAACCCTGAATGGACACTAACGGGGGGGTCGTCGTAAACAAACCCTGATGGACGCTACAAGGGGGTCCTCCCAAGCAACCCTGATGGACACTCCTGGGGGTTCCATCGTAACAAACTGATGGACACTACTGGGGGGTCCTCCTGAACAACTCAAATGGGCACTACGGATGAACAACCCTGAGGACCTACTGGGGGGTCCTCCTGAACAACTCAAATGGGCGCGACGTAGGACACCCTATTGACACTAAGGGGGGGTCCGAGTAAACAACCCTGATGACGATACTGGGGGGGTCCTCCCCAAAAAACTCTGATGGACACTACTGGGGGTGTACCCTCGGAAAAACAACCTGATGGGACCGACTCTGGCGGGTCCTCGAAACAACCCTGATAACACACTGGGTGTCCCTCCTCCTCCTGAACACCTGATGGACACTACTGGGGGACTACTAGGGGGGTCATCTAACACCCTGATGGACACTACGGGGGGGTCCTCGTAAACAACACTGATGGACGCTACCTGGGGTCCTCCCAACACCCTGATGGACACTCCTGGGGGGGTCCTCGTAACAACCCTGATTGGCACTTCTGGGGGGGACCTCGTAAACAAACCCTGATGGACACGACTGGGGGGTCCTCGTAAACAACACTGATGGACACTGGTCTGGGGGTCCTCGGAAACAACCCTGATAGACACTATTGGGGGGTCCTCTGAACAACTCATGGGCACTCGTATAACAACCCGGTGGGCACACTGGGGGGTCCTCGAAACACCCGGAAGGACTATACCTGGGGGGTCATCGAACAACCCTGATGGACCTACGGGGGGCCCTCCCAAGCAACTGAATGGACACTCCTGGGGGTCCTCGGAAACAACCCTGATGGGCAGGACTGGGGTGGCCTCGTAAACAACCCTGATGGACACTACTGGGGGTGTTCCCCTCGTAGACAACCCTGATAACACTATTGGGGGGTTCCTCCTGACAACTCAATGGGCAAAACTATGAAACACCCGTGGGCACTACTGGGGGGGTCCTCGTTTTAACAACCCTGATGGACCTACTGGGGGTCCCTAGTAAACAAACCCCTGATGGACACGTACTGGGGGGTCCTAGTAAACACCCTGATGGACACTTCTGGGGGGTCCTCGTAAAACAACACTGATGGACACTAATGGGGGGGGTCCCCTCGTAACAACCCCTGAATGGACGCACTGGGGGGTCTCCCAAGCAACCCTGATGGACACTACTTGGGGGGTCCTCGAAAGAACCCTGATAACACAATTGGGAGGTCCTCCTGACACCCCTGATGACACTACGGGGGGTCCTCGTAAACAACCATGATGGACACTACTGTGGGTTCCTCGAAACAACCCTGATGGACGCTACGGGGGGTCCTCCCAAGCAACCCCTGATGGAACGACTGTGTGGGTCCTCGTAAACAACCCTGATAAACACATTGGGAGGTCCTCCTGAACACCCTTATGGGCAACACTGGGGGGTCCCTCGTAACAACCCTGATGGACACTACTCCTGGGGTGGTCTCGTAAACAACCCTTATGGAAACCTTCTGTTGGGTCCCTCGTAACAACACTATAAACACTATTGGGGGGTCCCTCCTGAACACTCAAATGGCAAAACTATGAACACCCTGTGGGCACTACGGGGGGTTCCTCGTTAACAACCTGAGGGACACTACTGGGGAGGCCATAAACAACCCTGATGGACACTACTGGGGGTCCTCGGAAACAACCTGAGGGACACTTCGGGGGGGTCCTCGTAAACAACCTGATGACACTACGGGGGGTCCCATCGTAAACAACCCTGATGGACGCGACTGGGGGGTCCTCCAGCAACCTATGACACTACTGGGGGGTCCATCGTAAACAACAACCCGATAAACAAACTGGGGGGTCCTCCTGAACAACCGGATGGAGCACTACGGGGGTCTCGTAAACAACCCCTGATGGACCTACTGGGGGGTCCTCGGAACAACCTGATGAACGCTACTGGGGGGTCCTCCTGAGACAACCCTGATGACCCCCCTGGGGGTCCTCGTAAACAACCCGGATGGGCACTACTGGTGGGTACTCGTAAAACAACCCTGATGACACTACATGGGGGTCTCGTAAACAACCCTGATGGACACTTCTGGGGGGTCCTCGTAACACCCTTATAAAACAACTATTGGGGGTCCTCCCTGACAACTCAATGGGCACTACGGTATGAACAAACCCCCTGGTGGACTACGGGGGGGGGGCTCGTGAACAACCCTGATGGACACTACTGGGGGGCCTAGTAACAACCCTATGACACTACTGGGGTCCTCGTAAAGACCCGGAGGGACGGACACTTCTGGGGGGGTCCTCGTAACAACCATGAATGGACACTACTGGGTCCGCGGAAACACCGGAGGGACACGACGGGGGGGGAGCCCGCGGGAACAACCCGGAGAGACGCGACGAGGGGGGCGCAAGCAACCCCGGAGGGGACACGACGGGGGGGGGCCGCGGAAACAACCCGGAGGGACACGACCGGGGGGCCGCGGAAACAAACCTGAGTGGACCCACGTCGGGGGGGTCCTCGTAACAACCCGATGGACACGACGGGGGGTCCCCCTCGTAAACAACCCTGATGGACCTACTGGGGGTCCTCGTAAACAACCTATAACATACTGGGGGGTCCTCGAACAACCTATGACACTTCTGGGGGGGTCCTCGTAAAAAACAACCCTGAAATGACACGATATGGGGGGTCCCTCGTAAACAACCCTGAGGGACACGACGGGGGTCCTCCGTAAACACCTATGGACACTACTGGAGGGGGTCCGAGTAAACAACACCCTGATGGAACGCTACTGGGGGGTCCCTCCCAAGCAACCCTGATGGACACTACTGGGGGGTCCGTCGAAACACCCTGAATGGACACTTCTGGGGGGTCCTCGTAAACAACCCTGATAAACACTATTGGGGGGTCCTCCTGAACAACTCAAATGGGCACTACGTATGAACAACCCTGGTGGGCACTACTGGGGGGTCCTCGTAAACAACCCTGATGGACACTACTGGGGGGTCCTCGTAAACAACCCTGATGGACCTACGGGGGGGCCTCCGGAACAACCTGAATGGACCCCCCTGGGGGTCCACTCGTAACACACGGATGGCACGACTGGGGGGGGGGGGGTCCTCGTAAACAACCTGATGGACCAACTACTGGGGGTCCTCGTAAACAACCCTGATGGACACTTCTGGGGGGGCCCTGTAACACCCTGATAAACACTATTTGGGGGGTCCTCCTGAACAACTCAAAGGGGCACTACGTATAACAACCCTGGGTCACTACTGGGGGGCCTAGTAAAACAACCTGTGGAACACTACTGGGGGGTCCTAGTAAACCCCTGATGACACTAATGGGGGGTCCTCGTAAGACCACCCTGATGGCACTTCTGGGTCCTCGTAAACAACCCTGTTGACCACTTCTGGGGTCCGCGGAACAACCCTGATGAACTACTGGGGGGTCGCTCGTAAACAACCCGAAACGCTACAGGGGTTCTCCCAGCAAACCTGATGGACACTACTGGGGGGGCGGTCCCTGTAACAAAACTGATGGACAATAACTGGGTGGTCCTCGTAACAAACCTGATGGACACTTCTGGGGGGGTCCTCCGTAACAACCCTGATGACACTACGGGGTCCTCGTAAACACCTGATGGACACTAACTGGGGGTCCGCGTAAAACACCCGATAAACACTAAGGGGGGTCCCTCGTAAACGAACCTGAATGGACACTTGGGTGGTCCGCGGAAACAACCCTGATGGACACTACTGGGGTCCTCTAAACAACCCTGATGAACTACTGGGGGTCCTAGTAAACAACCCTGATGACGCTACGGGGGGTCCTCCCAGCACCCTGATGACACTACTGGGGGTCCTGCGTAAACAACCCTGATGGAACTACTGGGGTCCTCGTAACAAACCACCGGAGTAGACACTATGGGGGGGTCCCTCCTGAACAACCAAATGGGCACTACGTCTGAACAGACCTGGGGGGCACTACTGGGGGGTCACTCGGAAACATCCCTGATGGACAAGACTGGGGGGTCCTAGTAAACAACCCTGATGGACACTACTGGGGGGTCCTCGTAAACACCCTGATGGACCCTTCTGGGGGGTCATCGTAACAAACCTGAGGGACACTACGGGGGGGTCCTCCGTAACAACCTGATGGACACTTCTGGGGGGTCCTAGTAAACAACCCTGAGGACGAACTACTGGGGGGTCCTCGTTTAACAAACCTAGAAACACTACTGGGGGGTCCGTCCGGAACACCCTATGGACATACTGGGGGTCCCTCGTAAACAACCTTGAGGGACACGATACTGGGGAATCCTCGTAACAACCTATGGGCACTACGGGGGGCCTCGTAGAACCACCCGGATCGAAACTACTGGGGGTCCTCTATCAACCCTGATAGACACTAGTGGGGGGTCCTCCTGAACAACTCAATGGGCACTACTAATGAACAACCCTGGTGGCACTACGTGGGGAGTCCTCGTAAAACAACCTCATGGACACTACTGGAGGGGCCACTGTAAATACCGGATGACACTACGGGGGGGTCCTCGGAAACAACCCTGATGACAACTTCTGGGGGTGCCGCGGAAACAACCCTGATGACCTACTTGGGGGTCCTTTCTGAAACAACTCAATGGGAAAACTACGTATGAACACCCGGAGGACACGACTGGGGGGTCCTCGTAAACAACCATAAAAGACACTACCGGGGTCCCTCCTGAACAACCCTGATGACACTACTGGGGGGTCCTCTTAACAACCTTGATGGACACTAACTATGGGAGCTCGTAAACAAACCCTGAGGGGCACTAACACTGGGGGTTCCTCGTAGAACCACCCTGATCGCACGACTGGGGGGTCCTCGTACAACCCGGAGAGACAATATTGGGGGGCCCCTCCTGAACACTCAATGGGGCACGACGTATGAACAACCCTGGTGGCACTACGGGTGTCGCCGTAAACAACCTGATGGACACTAGACGGGGGGCCCTAGTAAATAACCCTATGGACACTACTGGGGGGTCCTCGTAAACAACCCTAGGACACTTCTGGGGGTCCTGTAAACAACCCTATGGACACTACTTGGGGGTCCTTCTGAACAACTCAAATGGGAACTACGTATGAACAACCCTGATGGACACTACTGGGGGGTCCTCGTAACCAACCCTAAAAGACACTACCGGTCTCCTGACAACCCTGATGGACACTACTGGGGGGGTCCTCGGAAACACCTTGAGGACACACTGGGGATCCTCGTAAACAACCCTGATGGGCACGACTGGGGGTCCTCGTAAAACGTCCCTCCCTGATAGACACTAGGGGGGGTCTCGTAAATCAACCCGGATGACACGATTGGGGGTCCTCCTGAACAACTCAAATGGGCACTACGTATGAACAACCCTGGTGGGCACTACTGGTGAGTCCTCGTAAACAACCCTGATGGACACTACTGGAGGGGCCCTAGTAAATAACCCTGATGGACACTACTGGGGGGTCCTCGTAAACAACCCTGATGGACACTTCTGGGGGGTCCTCGTAAACAACCCTGATGGACACTACTTGGGGGTCCTTCTGAACAACTCAAATGGGAACTACGTATGAACAACCCTGATGGACACTACTGGGGGGTCCTCGTAAACAACCCTAAAAGACACTACCGGGGGTCCTCCTGAACACCGGATGACACTTGGGGGGGTCCTCGTAAACACCGCGGAGGACACTACTGGGGTTCCTAGTAAACAACCCTGATGGACACGACGGGGGGTCCCTCGTAAAACAAACCACGAATGCCCTACTGGGGGTCCAGGTAAACAACCCTGATGGACACTACTGTGGGGTCCTCCTGAACAACTCAAATAAGCACTACGTATGAACAACCCTGGGGTTGGAACGCTGGGGGTCCCCTTTAACAACCTTGATGGACCCTACTGGGGAATCCTCCCATGGCACCCCTGATGGACACTACGGGGGGGTCACCCTCTAAACAACCCTGAATGACAACTCCTGGGGGTCCTCGGTAAACACCCTATAAAAACACTACTGGGGGGTGCTCCTGAACAACCCTGATGGACATCTAACTAGGGGGGTCCTTGTAAACAACCCTGATGGGCACTACTGGGGGGTCCTCGTAAACAACCCTGATGGACACTACTGGGGGGTCCTCGTAAACAACCCTGATGGACACTTCTGGGGGGTCCTCGTAAACAACCCTGATAGAACCCCCCCCCCCACCCCCCCCCCAATATTGGGGCGGGGAGGCGTCCTCCTGAACAACTCAATGGCACACGTGGAACAACCCTGGTGGGCACTACTGGGGGGTCCTCGTAAACAACCCTGATGGACACTACTGGGGGGGTCCTCGTAAACAACCCTGATGGACACTACTGGGGGGTCCTCGTAAACAACCCTGATGGACACTACTGGGGGGTCCTCGTAAACAACCCTGATGGACACTACTGGGGGGTCCTCGTAAACAACCCTGATAAACACTACTGGGGTCCTCCTGAACAACCCTGATGGACACTACTGGGGGGTCCTCGTAAACAACCCTGATGGACACTACTGGGGGGTCCTCGTAAACAACCCTGATGGACACTACTGGGGGGTCCTCGTAAACAACCCTGATGGACGCTACTGGGGGGTCCTCCCAAGCAACCCGGTGGAACTCCTAGGGGTCCTCGTAAACAACCCTGATGGGCACTACTGGGGGGTCCTCGTAAACAACCCTGATGGACACTACTGGGGGGTCCTCGTAAACAACCCTGATAGACACTATTGGGGGGTCCTCCTGAACAACTCAAATGGGCAAAAACGTAATGAAAAAAAACACCCTGGTGGGGACATATAGGGGGTCCTCGTAATCAACCTGATGGACACTACTGGGGGGGTCCTAGGAAACTACACCTAGATGACACTACTGGGGGGTCCTCGTAAACAACCCTGATGGACACTACTGGGGGGTCCTAGTAAACAACCCTGATGGACACTTCTGGGGGGTCCTCGTAAACAACCCTGATAGACACTATTGGGGGGTCCTCCTGAACAACTCAAATGGGCACTACGTATGAACAACCCTGGTGGCACTACTGGGGGGTCCTCGTAAACAACCCTGATGGACACTACTGGGGGGTCCTAGTAAACAACCCTGATGGACACTACTGGGGGGTCCTCGTAAACAACCCTGATGGACACTACTGGGGGGGTCCTCGTAAAAAACCCTGATGGACACTACTGGGGGTCCTCGTAAACAACCCTGATAAATTCTACTGGGGGGTCCTCCTGAACAACCCTGATGGACACTACTGGGGGGTCCTCGTAAACAACCCTGATGGACACTACTGGGGGGTCCTCGTAAACAACCCTGATGGACGCTACTGGGGGGTCCTCCCAAGCAACCCTGATGGACACTACTAGGGGGTCCTCGTAAACAACCCTGATGGGCACTACTGGGGGGTCCTCGTAAACAACCCGGATGGACACTACTGGGGGGTCCTAGTAAACAACCCTGATAGACACTATTGGGGGGTCCTCCTGAACAACTCAAATGGGCAAAACGTATGAAACACCCTGGTGGGCACTACTAGGGGGTCCTCGTAATCAACCATGATGGACACTACTGGGGGGTCCTAGTAAACAACCCTGATGGACACTACTGGGGGGTCCTCGTTAACAACCCTGGTGGGGACTACTGGGGGGTCCTCGTAAACAACCCTGATGGACACTACTGGGGGGTCCTAGTAAACAACCCTGATGGACACTACTGGGGGGTCCTCGTAAACAACCCTGATGGACAATTCTGGTGGGTCCTCGTAAACAACCCGGATGGACACTACTGGGGGGTCCTCCTGAACAACTCAAATGGGCGCTACGTATGAACAACCCTGATGGACACTACTGGGGGGTCCTCGTAAACAACCCTGATGGACGCTACTGGGGGGTCCTCCCAAGCAACCCTGATGGACACTACTGGGGGGGTCCTCGTAAAAACCTGATGAACACTTACTGGGGGTGGTCCTAGTAAACAACCTAATAAAAACACTACTGGGGGTTCCTCGTAAACAACCCTGATGGACACTACTGGGGGGGTCCTCGTAACAACCCTGATGGGACACTAATGGGGGGTCCTCCGTAAACAACCCTGTGGACGCTACTGGGGGGGCCTCCCAAGCAACCTTGATCAGACACTCCTGGGGGGTCCTCGAAACAACCCTGAGGGCACTACTGGGGGTCCTCGTAACAACCCTTGATGGCACTACTGGGGGAGGTTCCTAGTAAACAACCTTGATGGACACTTCTGGGGGGATCCTCGTAAAACAACCCTGCTAGAAACTGTTGGGGGGTCCTCCTGAAACACTCAATAGGGCTACACTACGTATGAACCAACCCTGGTGAGCACTACTGGGGGCCTCGTACACAACCCTGATATAGACACTACTGGGGGGCGTCCTATAAACCACCCTGATGGACAACTACTGGGGGGTCTCCGTAAACAACCCTGAGGACACTACTGGGGCGGGGCCTCGTAAACAACCCTGATGGACACTAACTGGGGGGTCCTCGTTAAACACCCTGATGGACGCTACTGGGGGGTCCTCCCAAGCAACCTTGATAGACACTCCTGGGGGGTCCTCGTAAACAACCCTGATGGGCACTACTGGGGGGTCCTCGTAAACAACCCTGATGGACACTACTGGGGAGGTCCAGTAAACACCTTGATGGGACATTCTGGGGGTCTCGTTAAACACCCTGATAGACACTGTTGGGGGGTCATCCTGACCACCTCAAATTGGGCACGACGTATGAACAACCCGGTGAGCACGACTGGGGGGTCCTCGTACACAACCCTGATGCACTCCTGGGGGGGTCATAGAAAACAACCCTGATTGTGACCAATATGGGGGCTGTAAACAACCCTGATGGACACTTCTGGGGGGGTCCTCGTAAACAACCCTGATGGACACTACTGGGGGGTCCTCGTAAACCAACCTGATAAATTTACTGGGGGTCCTCTGAACAACCCTGATGGACACTACGGGGGGGTCCTCGTAACAACCCTGAGGGACGTACTGGGGGGTCCTCCAAGCAACTGAGGACACTACTGGGGGCCTCGTAAAACAACCCTGATGAACACTACTGGGGGGTCCTCGTAAATAAACCTGATAAACACACTGGGGTTCTCGTAACAACCATGATGGACACTACTGGGGGGTCATCGTAAACAACCCTGAATGGGACACTACTGGTGGGTCTCGTAAAAACAAACCTCATGATGGACGCTAATGGGGGGTCCTCCAAGCAAACCTTGATAGACACTCCTGGGGGGTCCTCGTAACAACCCTGATGGGCATACTGGGGGTCTCGTAAACACCCTGATGGACATAATGTGGGGTCCTAGTAACAACCTTCCTTGATGACACTTCTGGGGGGTCCTCGTAAACAACCCTGATAGACACTGTTGGGGGGTCCTCCTGAACAACTCAAATGGGCACTACGTATGAACAACCCTGGTGAGGCACTACTGGGGGGTCCTCGTACACAAACCATGAGGACCTATGGGGGGGGGTCCTAGTAAACAACCGCTGGACACTACTGGGGGGTCCTCATACAACCTGATGGAACTTATGGGGGGGTCCTCGTAAAAAAAACCCTGATGGACAATACTGGGGGGTTCCTCGTAAAAAACAACCCTGATAATAAATTCTACTGGGGGGTTCCTCCTGAACAACCCTGATGGACACTACTGGGGGGTCCTCGTAACAAACCTTGATGGCACTAATGGGGGGTCCTCGTAAACAACCCCTGATGGACGCTACTGGGGGTCTCCCAAGCACCCTGATGGACAATATGGGGGGTCCTCGTAAACAACCTGATGGGCACTACTGGGGGTCCTCCCAGCAACCCTGAGGCACTACTGGGGTCCTCGTAAACAACCTGCTAGACAACTATTGGGGTCCTCCTGAACAACTCAAATGGGCAAAACGTATGAACAACCCTGGTGGGCACTACTGGGGGGTCCTCGTAAACAACCCTGATGGACACTACTGGGGGGTCCTAGTAAACAACCCTGATGGACACTACTGGGGGGTCCTCGTAAACAACCCTGATGGACACTCCTGGGGGGTCCTAGTAAACAACCCTGATGGACACTACTGGGGGGTCCTCGTAAACAACCCTGATGGACATTATGGGGGGTGGTCTAGGAAACAACCTGAGGACACTACTGGGGGGGTCTCGGAACACCCCTGATGGACACTGCTGGGGGGGTTCTCGTTAAAACCCTATGGACCACTTCTGGGGGGGGTCCTCCTGACAACCCTGATGGACACTACTGGGGGGTCCTCGTAAACAACCCTGATGGACACTACTGGGGGGGTCCTCGTAAACAACCCTGATGGATGATGGATGCTACTGGGGGGGTCCTCTACACAACCCTGATGGACACTATGGGGGGTCCTAGTAACAACCCTGAGGACACTACGGGGGGGTACTCGTAAAACAACCCTGATGGACACTTTGGGGGGTCATCGTAAAAAACTGATTGACACTACGGGAGGCATCCTCGTAAAAAACCCTGTAAATTCTACTGGGGGGGTCCTCCTGAACAAACCCTGAGGACACACTGGGGGGTCCTCGTAAACAACTCTGATGGACACTCCTGGGGGGTCCTCGGTAAACAACCCCTGAGGACGCTACTGGGGGGTCCTCCCAAAGCAAACCCTGATGCGACACACTGGGGGTCCGCGTAAACACACTGATGGGGCACTAGCTGGGGGGGTCCTCCCAAACAACCCGATGGACCACTACGGGGGGGTCCTCGTAAACCAACCCTGATAGGACACTTGGTTGGTCTCCGGAACAACTCAAATGGGCAAAACGATGAACAACCCTGGCTGGGAACTATGGGGGGTCTCGTAAACAACCCTGATGGACACTACTGGGGGGTCCTGGTTTTGACCTAGTTAAAACAACCCTGATGGACACTCTGGGGGGTCCCTCGTAAACAACCGATGGGACACTCCTGGGGGGTTCATAGTAAACAACCCTGATGGACACTAATGGGGGGTCCTCGTAAACAACCCTGGATGGACACTTACTGGGGCGGTCCTAGACACAACCCTGATGGACACTAATGGGGTTCCCTCGAAAACAACCCTGATGGACACTTCTGGGGGGATCCTCGGTAAACAACCTGATAAACACTACTGGGGGGTCCTCCTGAAACAACCCTGATGGACACTCGGGGGGGTCTCGTAAACAACCCTGATAGACACTACTTGGGGGGGCCTCGTAAAAAAACCCTGATGGAAGTGATAATTATCTTCAACACGCCTCTGGGGGGTCCTCCCAAGCAACCCTGATGGGGACACTCCTGGGGGGTCCTCGTAAAACAAACCTGATGGACACTACTGGCGGGGTCCTCGTAAACACCCTGATGGACATACTGGGGGGTCCTCGTAAAACAACCCTGATGGACACTAGGGGGGGTCCTCCGGAACAATCAAATAAGCACTACGTATGAACAAACCTGGTGGCACTATGGGGGGGGTCCTAGTAAACAACTTGATGGAACCTATGGGGATCCTCCAAGCAACCCGATGGACACGAATGGGGGGTCCTCTAAAAAACCCTGATGGACACTACTAGGGGTGGTCCGTAAACAACCCTGAATAAACACTACTGCGGGGAGCATCCTGAACAACCTGCGGGACACTATTGGGGGGTCCTCGTAAACAAACCCTGATGGGCACTACGGGGGGTCCTCGTGTGTACAACATGAGGACACTACTGGGGGGTCTCCCAAGCAACCCTGAGGACACTTCTGGGGGTCCCCGTAAACAACCCTGATAGACACTATTGGGGGGTCCTCCCGAACAACTCAAATGGGCACTACGTATGAACAACCCTGGTGGGCACTACTGGGGGGTCCTCGTAAAACAACCCTGATGGACCCACTAATGGGGGTCCTAGTAAAAAACCCTGAAGGGGGGACACTACTGGGGGGTCCTCGTAAACAACCCTGATGGACATTTCTGGGGGGTCCCCGTAAACAACCTTGATGGACGCTACTGGGGGTTCCTCCTGAAAAACTCAAATGGGCTCTACGTATGAACAACCCTGATGGACACTACTGGGGTCCTAGAAAACACCCTGAGGGACGCTACTGGGGTCCCCTCCCAAGCAAAACCCTGATGGACACTACTGGGGGTCCTCGTAAACACCCTGCTGGACAACTGGGGGGTGGTCTCTGAACCCACTAAATGGGCACTACGTATGAACAACCTAATGGACACACTGGGGGGTCCTCGTAAACAACCACTGATGGACACTACGGGGTCCCTGAAAAACCCTGATGGACACTATGTGGGCGGTCCATCGTAAACAACCCTGATGGACACTCTGGGGGGTCCTTAGTAATCCTAGGTAAAACAAACCCTGATGGACAATACGGGGGGTCTCGTAAACAACCTGATGGACACTTCTGGGGGGGTCATGGTAAAACAACCTGATGGACACTACTGGGGGTCCTCCTGAACAACTCAAATGGGCACTACGTATGAACAACCCTGGTGGGCACTACTGGGGGGTCCTCGTAAACAACCTTGATGGACGCTACCGGGGGATTCTCCCAAGTAACCCTGATGGACACTACTGGGGGGTCCTAGTAAACAACCCTGATGGACACTACTGGGGGGTCCTCGTAAACAACCCTGTTGGACACTACTGGGGGGTCCTCGTAAACAACCCTGATGGACGCTACTGGGGGCTCCTCGTAAACAACCCTGATGGACACTACTGGGGGGTCCTCGTAAACAACCCTGATGAACACTACTGGGGGGTTCTCGTAAACAACCTTGATGGACACTACTGGGGGGTCCTCCTGAGCAACTCTGGCGGGCACTACTGGGGGTCTTCCTGAACAATTATGATGGGCAGGCCAGTGTTGATCCAATACAAGCTTTACAAGCAATACAACCTGGGGGGAGTTCCAACAATCCTCTCTCAATGAACAGACTGCAGATAAAGGTAAACTAACAAGTATTCCCATTCAACGAATGGCTCAATGGCAGAGCCCCTTGAACGACCAAATAAAAGGGCACCCATGCGTCACCCTTCTCACCCATGTCTAGGGATCGGCATATCATATGATTTTGACCAAAGGCGCGTATGATATCATACGATATCATACAAATTGCATCATATGATATCGTATTTAAATGGTAACTCTAGCCTAGTCAGACTGCTGGCATCATATGATATCATACGAAATTGTATGATGACATGATATCATATGATATCATGTTGCCTATCCTTACCCATGTCCCACCCTTACAACAGCTGTGTGTTGAACAAGCTCGTGCCAAAGTCGCCCAACTCTTGGCAGCCAGTCCCACCCAACTCGCCCAACTCTTGGCAGTCAGTCCCACCCAACTCGCCCAACTCTTGGCAGTTAGTCCCACACAACTCGCCCAACTCTTGGCAGTCAGTCGCCCAACTCTTGGCAGTCAGTCCCACCCCTACAACAGCTGTGTGTTGAACAAGCTCGTGCCAAAGTCGCCCAACTCATGGCAGCCATCGAACAGCAGTGTGTGCAAGCGCCCACAGGCAGACACCAAAAACGACAGGTCAGACACCAGGGGACACCAGCTCACAGTGAGATGCTCCAGTTTAGGACACGCGCCTAATGAGGACACGGATGTCAAGGAGGAGCAGTAGCCAAGGTCAACGGTGCGCAGTCCAGTGCATTGACTCAATGCTGACACATCACCCAACAGCTCACACCTAGGGGCGGAAGTGTGTGTGTGTGCGTAGGTGTGTGTGTATGAGTGTGAGTGTGTAGGTGTGTGCGTGTGTGGTGTGTGTGTAGGTGTGGTTGGGTTGGGTTAGTTTGGGTTGGGTTGGGTTAGGTTAGGTTAGGTTAGGTTAGGTTAGGTTAGTTGGGTGGGGAAGGTTAGGTTAGGTAGGTTAGGTTAGGTTAGGTTAGGTTAGGTTAGGTTAGGTTGTGGGCTGGGCTGGGCTGGGTTGGGTTGGGTTGGGTTGGGATGGGTTGGGTTGGGTTGGGTTGGGTCGGGTTGGGTTGGGTGAGGTGTGGGGGGGGGGTAGGGTGGGGTGGGGTGGGGGATACAACATGCAATATTATTGAGTGCTGATTTTCCACCATCAAGAATGACGTGCAAGGGAGTGTGCAGCTCACAGTGAGATGCTTCCATAACCACCCCCCATCACCACCACCAAAAACAGACCATACCTTGAAGCTCATAGACGTGCAAGCTTTGTAAGTTGACCACCAGCAAGCACCACCAGACCCCCCCCCCCCCCCCCCCCCCCCCCCCCCCCCCAACCCCCCCCCCCCCCCCAACCCCCCCACCCCACCCAGCACAACCACCCAAAAACAGGAGCAGAACGGGATAGCACAG
>JACBWV010000338.1:154653-175594 GCA_013435795.1 Chlamydomonas sp. ICE-L
CCAATTGACATTAGTGCTTGATGCTCAACGACTCCACTGAGGCGCAGTTGCTCCAGAAAAAAACATCACAACACACACAGCACAGTTTTTTTTAGAGGAAAGAACAATTGAACACTATGACAGCAAAATGCACGGCAAAAACCTAACCCCCCCACCACCATCACACCAAACCACAACACAACACACAAATGCCTCACCAAAACCCCCAACAATACGCGACCCTCCAGCCCCCCCAACCATACCAACCCCCCCCCCACCCCCCCCCCCCCCCACACACCCCCCCCCCCCCCCCCCCCACCCACCGTTCCCCTCCCAGCCCCCCCATACCTTCTCCCACACAAACCTATCCCACCCACCCCACCCCCAACCAGCTCCCCTCCCAGCCAAACCATACCTCAATTTGACAGCAGTTGTTGATGCTTAACTCCCTCACTGATGCGCAGTGCTCCAGAAACAGTACATCCGCCACACTTCCACAGATTAGGACAAAGACTTTAATCCCTCTACCGCTCCCCATCACCCTTCACACCACCACCACCACCCAACCAACACCAAGCCCACCCACACACACCACCCTCCCAGCCCACCCATACCTCAATTTTACAACAGTGCTTGAAGCTCATCTCCCAGACCACCCCACCCCATCCCACCATCCCCCACCCCATTCCATCACCCCACCATCCCCCACCCCCCACCAGCTCCCCTCCCAGCCCCCACCCGTACCTCAATCTGAAAACACTACCCCAGATATAGTACATCCACAACACTACCACAGTTTAGGACAAAGACTTTGACCCCTATACCGCTCCCCCTCACCCTTCACACCACCCCACCCTCCCAGCCCACCCATACCTAATTTGACAGCAGTGCTCTTGAAGCTCATCTCCCCAGCCCACCCCACCTTCCCCCACCCCACCCACACCAGCTGTGATCACCACCATTCCCCCACCCCACCCCACACCCACCCCCCACCACCACTTCTGTTGGCCACGGTCCTGGTTGTGGTGGGGTGATCACCACTATTCCCCACCCCACCTACCCCTCCCCTCCCAGCCCACCCATACCTCAATTTGACAAACAGTGCTTGATGCTCAACTCCCTCACTGATGTGCAATGCTCCAGAAACAGAACATCCACCACACTTCCACAGGTTAGGACAAAGACATTGACCCCTCTACCGCCCACCCCATCACCCTTCCCCCCCCCCCCCCCCCCACCCCCCACTACACACACACCACACCGTACCCCCCCCCCCCCCCCCGCTCCCCGCACAGCCCCCCCCACCCTTCCCCCCCCCCCCCCAGCTCCCTTCCCCCCCCCACCCCCCACCACACACCTTCTCCCACCCCACCCCCACCCCCACCAGCTCCCCTCCCCAGCCCCACCCACCACCACAAACACCACACACCCTGCTCAACTCCCACCCAGCCCACCCGTACACCACCCCACCCCCACCAGCTCCCCTCCACCCCACCTCCACCCCACCCCACCGTACACCACCCCACCGTACACCACCCCAACCCCCACCAACTCCCCTCCCAGCCCACCCGTACCTCAATTTAACAACAATGCTTGATGCTCAACTCCCTCACTGATGCGCAGTGCTCTAAAAAAAGAACATCCACCACACTTCCACAGTTGAACATGTTCAGGGAGCCTATGTTAGGACACAAGCTGAGAGGGGTGAGGGCACCACCACCTGCTCCCCTCCCAGCCCACTCACGACCAGGGTACTTCAAATTGGCAAATTGGCCAGCGCTTTAGCGCACTTGAAAACAAAAAAACTGCGCTTTGTAGTGCAAAAAGCGTAAAAATTGCTTGCAGCGCCCACAAGGGGTTGCAAAAAACTGCGCTTAAAGCACAGAGGGGGTCAAAAAGTCAGCGCTCAAAAGCTCAAAAGCGCGTGCTTTGAATTACCCTGCCCACGACCACAAACACACACACACACCTGATCGCCTCCCACCCCGTCCCACCGTACACCACCCCACCCCCACCAGCTCCCCTCCCACCCCACCTCCACCCAACCCCACCCCACTGTACACCACCCCAACCCCCACCAGCTCCCCTCTCAGCCCACCCATACCTCAATTTGACAACAGTGCTTGATGCTCAACTCCCTCACTGATGCGCAGTGCTCCAGAAAAAGAACATCCACCACACTTCCACAGTTGAACATGTTCAAGGAGTCCAGATTAGAACACAAGCTGAGAGGTGTGAGGTCGGTGAGTCCACCGCAGCAAAAGAGTGTGAGGGAGTGGAGGTTGGGACACCGGGCTAGGCCCCCCAGGTTCTCCAGCTCTAGGCAGTAGGAGATGGATAGGCTGGTTAGGCTGGAGACCAGGCCTGGAATCAGGCAGGTGAGGTGGGGTGAATTCAGATGAGTTGTGGTGTTGTGTTGTGTGTTGTGTTGTGGTGATGGTGCAGTGATATTGAGGTGTGGTGATGGTGATGGTGCAGTAATGGTGTGTTGTGGTGATATTTACAGATCTGGGCTTTGGAGATGGATAGGTTGGTTAGGCTGAAGGCCAGGCAGTTGTGGGGTGGGGTGGAGTCAGATCCTTTTTTTGTGTGGTGTGTTTAGGTTTGGATTTGTCAGGCCGGCAGTCAGACAGGTGGGGTGGAGTCAGATCCTTTTTTTTATAGTGTGTATAGGTTTTGATTTGTCAGGCCGGCAGTCAAAAAGGTGGGGTGGAGTCAGATCCTTTTTTTGAGTGGTGTGTTTAGGTTTGGATTTGTCAGGCCGGCAGTCAGACAGGTGGGGTGGAGTCAGATCCTTTTTTTGAGTGGTGTGTTTAGGTTTTGATTTGTCAGGCCGGCAGTCAGAAAGGTGGGGTGGAGTCAGATCCTTTTTTTGAGTGGTGTGTTTAGGTTTGGATTTGTCAGGCCGGGATTCAGACAGGTGGGGTGGAGTCAGATCCTTTTTTTTTTTAGTGTGTATAGGTTTTGATTTGTCAGGCCGGCAGTCAGACAAGTGGGGTGGAGTTAGATCCTTTTTTTTAGTGTGTATAGGTTTTGATTTGTCAGGCCGGCAGTCAGACAGGTGGGGTGGAGTCAGATCCTTTTTTTTGTATGGTGTGTTTAGGTATGGATTTGTCAGGCCGGCAATCAGACAGGTGGGGTGGAGTCAGATCCTTTTTTTTATAGTGTGTATAGGTTTTGATTTGTCAGGCCTGCAGTCAGACAGGTGGTGTAAAGTCAGATTGCATTTTTGTTTCTTTTGTTTTCGCTTGAAATGGTTGTGTGTGTTTTTGTTTTGATTGTTCTTGTTCTTGTTTTGTTTTGTTTGGCCTTGTTTTGTTCTGTTTGGTGTGTTGTTCTGTTCTGTTTGGTGTTAAGGGTGACAAGATTAGGAGACATGCTGAGAGTTGGAGGATGGATAGATGTTACGGTTAGGCTGGAGGACAGGCAGGCAATCAGACTGGTGGGGGTGAGTAAGATTTTATGTTTTTGTTTTTGGTTGGTTCGGTTGGGTGTGGATTTAATTTGATTGGCCTTTTTTTTCTTTTCTTTTTGTGTGTGTGTTGTTCTGTCCCTTTCTGTGTCAAGGGTGACCAGATAAGGATAGATGCTGCGAGGTAGGAGATGGTGGATAGGCTGGTTAGACTGGAGGACAGGCAGGCAATCAGACAAACAGGTGGGGTGGTTAGACTGGAGGACAGGCAGGCAATCAGACAAACAGGTGGGGTGGTTAGACTGGAGGACAGGCAGGCAATCAGACAAACAGGTGGGGTGGTTAGACTGGAGGACAGGCAGGCAATCAGACAAACAGGTGGGGTGGTTAGACTGGAGGACAGGCAGGCAATCAGACAAACAGGTGGGGTGGTTAGACTGGAGGACAGGCAGGCAATCAGACAAACAGGTGGGGTGGTGTCAGACGCTTTGTTTTTGTTTTGTTTTGGCTTCGTGTGGTTGGTGTGATTGGTTGTGGTTGGGTGTGGAATTGTCATGCCTGAAATCACACAGGTGGGTTGGAGTCAGATTGCTTTTTGTTTTTGTTTTTGCTTGATTTGTTTTGTTGTGTTTTTGTTTGGATTGGTCTTGTTTTGTTTTCTCTTGGTGCGGTTGGTTGTGGTTGGGTGTGGAATTGTCAGGCCTGCAATCAGACTGGTGGGGGCAAGTCCGATTTTTTGTTGTTGCTTGGTTTGGTTGGGTGTGGATTTGTTTGGATCGGCCTTGTTCTGTTTTCTCTTGTTGTGGTTGGTTATGGTTGGGTGTGGAATTGTCAAGCCTGCAATCAGACTGGTGGGGGCGAGTCCGATTTTTATTTGTTGCTTGGTTTGGTTGGGTGTGGATTTGTTTGGATTGGCCTTGTTCTGTTTTCTCTTGTTGTGGTTGGTTGTGGTTGGGTGTGGATTTGCCAGGCCTGCAATCAGACTGGTGGGGGCGAGTCAGATTGCATTTTTGTTTTTGTTTTGGTGTGGTGTGGTTGGATGAGGATTTGTGTGTTGGCCAGATTAGGAGACAAGCTGAGAGGTATGAGATGCATAGGTTGGTTAGGCTGCAGACCACGCCTGGGTAATACTGGTGGGATGGATTGAATTCAAATGTGGTGTGTTGTGGTGATGGTAGTGGTGATGGTGTGGTGATAGTGATGGTGATGGTGTGATGATAGGGAGGCGGTGGGTGTTGTGGTGTGGTATGGTGTGGGCTGGTGTGTTGTGTTGTGTTGTGGTTTGGTGATGGTGTGGAGATGATGGTGGTTATGGTGATGGTGGTGGTGATGGTATGGTATGGTGATGGTGTGGAGCAGCACGGTGTGTTGTGTTGTGTTGTGGTGTCGGTGTGGTGACGGTGATGGTGTGATGTTGTGTTGCTGTGTTATGATGTCATGTGTTGTTGTGTTATGTCTTAGTGTTGTGTTTTTGTATTGTGTTGTATTGTCTTTTATTAAGTTGTTTAGTGTTGTTTTGTGTTCTGTTTATGTTTATGTGTCGTGTTTTTGTGCTGTGTTGTGTTGGTGTGTTGCTGTGTTGTTGTGTTGTGTTGTGGTGTCGTGTTATGTTGTTGTGTTTTTTTGTGTGTGTGTGTTGTGTTTTTTTGTGTGTGTGTGTGTGTGTGTTGTGTTTTTTTTGTGTGTGTGTGTTTTTTTTTTTTTTGTGTGTGTGTGTGTGTGTGTGTGTGTGTGTGTGTGTGTTGTGTTTTTGTGTGTGTGTGTGTGTGTTGTGTTTTTGTGTGTGTGTGTGTGTATTGTGTTTTTGTGTGTGTGTGTGTGTTGTGTTTTTTTGTGTGTGTGTGTTGTGTTTTTGTGTGTGTGTGTGTGTGTGTGTGTTGTGTTTTTTTGTGTGTGTGTGTGTGTGTGTTGTGTTTTGTGTGTGTGTGTGTGTGTTGTGTTTTTTTGTGTGTGTGTGTGTGTGTGTGTTGTGTTTTTTTGGGTTGTGTTGTGTTGTTGTGTTGCGTTGTCGTGTTATGTTGTTATGTTGTTGTGTTGTTTTGTGAATAAAACTGGGGCTGAACCTGCATGAATGGTTGTGACTGAGCCCCAGTTGTATACCACCTATGTCCATGCCTATGCCCTCCACACTGTTGACATTCAGTGCAGTCAGCTTGCTACACTCCCTTAGCCCTCCGCAGCAAGAACACCAAAATACCACCACCACCACCTCAACCACAACACCTACATGTGTTGAGGATGTCCATGCCAATGCCCTCCACACCATTGGCGTTCAGTGCAGTCAGCCTGCTACACTCCGTTAGCAATCTGCAGCAAGAACAGCAATGTACCACCACAACCACCTCAGTCACCCATTACACAACACTTACGTCCAGCACTCGTGTCTATCTGCAGCAAGAACACTTATACACAAGCTGCACTTACGTACAGCACTCGTGCCTATCGTGCAGCACTCGTGTCAATCTGCAGCAAGAACAGCAATATACCACCACCATCACCTCAGCCACCCACTACACAACAACACTTACGTACAGCACTCGTGTCCCTGTAGTTCAGCACTCTGACATCTTGCAAGATGCTAATACAGCACTCCTGTCCCTGAAGTTCACCACTCTGACATCTTGCAAGATGCTAATACAGCACTCGTGTCTCTGTAGTTCACCACGACATTCAACATGGTCAGCATGCTACGAGCCTGCAGGGCTTCCCACCCCGTAAGTACCATCTTCTTCAAAAGCGGTTCAGCCCCAGCCCCACCTCAACCTCCACCCCTACCCCCACCTCATCCTCCACCCCTGCCCCCACCTCAACCTCCACCCCTGCCCCCACCTCATCCTCCACCCTGCCCCCACCTCATCCTCCACCCCTGCCCCCACCTCATCCTCCACCCCTGCCCCCACCTCATCCTCCACCCCTGCCCCCACCTCATCCTCCACCCCTGCCCCCACCTCATCCTCCACCCCTGCCCCCACCTCATCCTCCACCCCTGCCCCCACCTCATCCTCCACCCCTGCCCCCACCTCATCCTCCACCCCTGCCCCCACCTCATCCTCCACCCCTGCCCCCACCCTCATCCTCCACCCCTGCCCCCACCTCATCCTCCACCCCTGCCCCCACCTAATATTTCACCCCCACCTCCACCCCTACCCCCACCTGATTCTTAACCCTTACCCCCACCTCAGTCACCCACTCCACCACAACACCTACATGTATTGAGGATGTCCATGCCAATGCCCTCCACACCATTGACATTCAGTGCAGTCAGCCTGCTACAAGCCTGCAGGGCTTTCCACCCCGTGAGCACCACCTGAGCCCAGGCGATAGTGAAACTAGACAGCCTGGCGCACGACCCTAGTGCCGCCAGATCGCGCACTTGCATGCAGCCATGCATCTTGAACGAGTCAAGTTTGGTGCATGCGGTCAGCGGGGACAGGCTTGAGACCCGTGAGCAGCCAGATAGGTCTAGGAGGGTGAGGCTGGGGCAGGAGGAGAGTGGGTCAAGGGAGGTAAGGCTTTCGCAGCCTGACAGGGATAACTTGGACAGCGCTGGGCAGCTGGTGACGGCACACAGATCTGCAAGCATGGTACAGTCAGAGAGGTCCAGCTCCTGCAGAGTGTGTGTGTGCGTGTGAGTTTGAGTTTGAGAGTTTGTGTGTGTGAGAGTGTGAGTATGTGTGTGTATGTGAGTGAGTGTGAGAGAGTGTGTGTGTGTGTGTGAGACTGTGCGTATGTGTGTGTTTGTATGTGTGTGGGTGGGTGAGTGTGGGGGGGGGGGGGGGGGTGGGGGTAGGGAGGTAAGCCTATTGGGGCCTGGTAGGGATAACTTGGACAGAGCTGGGCAGCTGGTGACAGCAAACACATCTGCAAGCATGATGCAGTGGTGTGTGTGTGTGTGAGAGTGTAGGTGGATAGGTGGTTAGGGGGGTAGGTGGGTTGGTGGTTGGTGAGGTAAGGGGGTGGGCTAGGGGGCGAGGGGGGGAGGGAGGGGGGTAAGGTGGGTAGGTGGGTAGGTGAGCAGGTGTAGAGGGGGGGGGGGGGAGGGGGGGGGAGGGGGGGGCATGTGGATGCTATGTCAGGGTAGGGAGGCGGGTGAGGCTCTTGCGGCCTGACAGGGATAACTTGGACAGAGCTGTGTAGCTGGTGACAGCACACACATCTGCAAGCATTGTGCAGTCGGAGAGGTCCAGCTCCTGCAGTGTGTGTGTATGAGAGTGTGAGTGTGTGTTTGGGTGTGTAGGGGTAGGTTGTTAGGTGGATAGGTGGGTTGGTGGGTTGGTGGGGTAAGGGTGTAGGGGGGTGGGGGTGGATGAGGGGCTAGGGAGGTAGGGAGGGTGGGTAGGTGGGTAGGGGGTAGGGAAGTAGGGGGGTAGGGGGGTAGGGGAGCAGGGGTGGGGGGGGGGGGGGGGGGTCTAGTAAGGGTATGTAGGTAGGTGAGGCTCTTGCAACCTGACAGGGATAACTTGAACAGAGCTGGGCAGCTGGTGACAGCACACACATCTGCAAGCATGGTGCAGTCGGAGAGGTCCAGCTCCTGCAGTGTGTGTGTATGAGAGTGAGTGTGTGGGAGTGTGTGTGTGTGTGTGTGGGGGTGTGTGTGTGTGTGTGTGTGTGTGTGTGGGGGGGGGGGGGGTATGTAGGGGTAGGGGTAGGTAGGTAAGCCTATTGCAGCATGGCAGTGTTAGTATTAATAGGGCTGGGCAGCTGGTGACAGCACACACATCTGCAAGCATGGTACAGTCGGACAGGTCCAACTCCTGCAGTGTGTGTGAGAGGGTGGATGCGAGTGTGTGACTGCGAGTGTGTGTGTATGTGTGTGTGTGTGTGCATTATCCTGGTGCCTTGGTTCCACGAAGGCACCAGGACAATGCAACAATTATCATCATCATCATCATCATTATCATCACTTGCCTTCAAGATGGGCTCTGCCCTGCTGTCTACGGTACTGCCCCGCTGCCTACGGTACTGCCCTGTGTCCTACAGTACTGCCCTGTTGCCTACGGCTCTGCCCTGCTGTTTACGGTACTGCCCTGCTGTCTACGGTACTGCCCCGCTGCCTACGGTACTGCCCAGTTGCCTATGGTACTATCCTGTTGCCTACGTTACTGCCCTGTTGCGTACAGTACTGCCCCGTTGCCTACGGTACTTCGCAACCCCTGGTACCTTTGTGTACATGAATTAAAACACTATACAACTATTAGTCCCCCTTGTCACCATCAAGCCGCGGGCACATTTGGAGTCCACTAAGTACCAGGATAATGCAACTATTAACATTATCATTATCATCATCATCATCATCATCATCATCATCAACAGCAACAACATTATCATCACCATCATCATCAACATCACTTGCCTTCAAGAAGGGCTCTGCCCTGCTGCCTACGGTACTGCCCTGTTGCCTACAGTACTTCGCAACCCCTGGTACCTTTGTGTACATGCATTCAAAAACTATACAACTATTAGTCCCCCTTGTCACTGTCAAGCCGCGGGCACATTCGAAGTCCAATAAGGCACCAGGGGAATGTAACAATTACCATCATCATCATTATCATCATCATCATCATAATCATCATCATTATCATCATCATCATCAACATCATCATCATTATCACCATCTTCGTCATCATCATCACTTGCCTTCAAGGAAGTGTAACAGCTGTTGAGTTGAAGGGACCTCATATCGCCACATTCAGACAAATTTAGGTTTCGGAGCTGCTGACAGGCTGGTAACCAATGTGCATTTGTCAGCCCTTGTCCAGCAATGATATCCAGCCTGGCAAGGGCAGTACAGCATGACAGGCTGGATATACTGCTGACTTGTTCCATTGTCTTTGAAGGTGCTGTTTCAGCGAGGGAAATCACTACAGACTGCAATCCAGTGCAGTACGCCAGGCTGGCAAAACTGCTGACAGGGCTGTCAATGATAGTCAGCTCTTGAAGTGCGATACAGTGCTGTAGCGCCCCAATGTCGTTCAGATGTGGGGAATTAGAAATGTGGATATGACGCAAGGAGGCACACGCTTTCCATGCTGAGCTGTCACAAATGCCCACACCATCTAGGTGTAGTGCTGTCAGGGCAGTACAGTGTTGAAGCGCTGACAGGTCAGCAAGGTACTTGACATCGTACTCCAGGGGCTCGAAGAGTACTCGCAAGGATGTCAGGGTGGGGGGCAAGCCATCGAGTGACAAAGTGTGAGATGTTGGTGGGGGCTGGCTGATGGGCCCCATAAGCTTCACAGGGGGGAGGTGAAGGTACAGTTCCTCCAAAGCGGTACACTTGCTGAGTACAGCTTGCTGAGTCAGCTCCAGGAGGGGTCCTTCCTAACAGATGGTGAAATCAGTTTTGGTGTTGGTTTGGTGTTGCTTTGGGTTTTGATTTTGTTTTTGGTGTTGGTTATGGGTTGTGGTTTGGTTTTGGGTTGAGTTTGAATTTTATTTTGAGATTAGGATTGGGTCTGTACTTCAAACACAGACACAGACACAGGCACATTCAAACACACACACCAACGCACTCCTGCAAAACAGCCATCTCATGCCACACCAGCTTGCGTGCAGCTCCATCCATCCCAAGGCATGCACCACGACATGCCAGTCGCCGTCCTTTGTGCGTGTCCTCATCCGACCGTGGTACCTGACACAGACACAGAAGAAGACACAGGCACAGATACAGACACAAACCAACACTCACCTGCAAAACAGCCATCCCACACCACACGAGATGGCGTGTAGCTCCATCCACCCCACAACATGTCTGTCAACATGCTTTGTGTGTGTCCTCATTCACCCATGGTAACAGACACAGATACAGACAGACACAGACACAGACATAGACACAGACCTGCGAAACAGCCATGCCACACCGCACGAGATGGCGTGTAGCTCCATCCACCCCACGACATGCCTGTCAACACGCTTTGTGTGTGTCCTCATCCACCCATGGGAACAGACACAGACATAGACACAGACAAGCGAAACAGCCATCCCACACCACACCAGTCTGCGCTTAGCTCCATCCACCCCATGACATGCACCACTACATGCCAGTCGCCATGCTTTGTGTGTGAATCCTCATCCATCTATGGTAACAGACACAGACACTGATACAGGTACAGACACAAACCAAAACACACCTGCAAAACAGCCATCCCACACCACACCAGCCTGCGCGTAGCTCCATCCACCCCATGGCATGCACCACTACATGCCAGTCGCCATGCTTTGTGTGTGAATCCTCATCCATCTATGGTAACAGGCACAGACACTGATACAGATACAGACACAAACCAACACACACCTGCAAAACAGCCATCCCACACCACACCAGCCTGCGCGTAGCTCCATCCACCCCATGACATGCACCACTACATGCCAGTCGCCATGCTTTGTGTGTGAATCCTCATTCATCTATGGTAACAGACACAGATACAGATACAAACACAAAACAACACACACCTGCAAAACAGCAATCCCACGCCATGCCAGCCTGCGTGTAGCTCCATCCACCCCATGACATGCACCACTACATGCCAGTCGCCATGCTTTGTGTGTGAATCCTCATCCATCTATGGTAACAGACACAGATACAGATACAGACACAAACCAACACACACCTGCAAAACAGCAATCCCACGCCCCCCAGCCTGCGTGTAGCTCCATCCACCCCATGAAATGAACCACTACATGCCAGTCGCCATGCTTTGTGTGTGAATCCTCATCCATCTATGGTAACAGACACAGATACAGATACAGACACAAACCAACACACACCTGCAAAACACCAATCCCACGCCACGCCAGCCTGCATGTAGCTCCATCCACCCCATGACATGCACCACTACATGCCAGTCGCCATGCTTTGTGTGTGAATCCTCATCCATCTATGGTAACAGGCACAGACACAGATACAGATACAGACACAAACCAACACACACCTGCAAAACAGCCATCCCACACCACACCAGCCTGCGCGTAGCTCCATCCACCCCATGACATGCACCACTACATGCCAGTCGCCAAGCTTTGTGTGTGAATCCTCATTCATCTATGGTAACAGACACAGATACAGATACAAACACAAACCAACACACACCTGCAAAACAGCGATCCCACGCCATGCCAGCCTGCGTGTAGCTCCATCCACCCCATGACATGCACCACTACATGCCAGTCGCCATGCTTTGTGTGTGAATCCTCATCCATCTATGGTAACAGGCACAGATACAGATACAGACACAAACCAACACACACCTGCAAAATACCAATCCCACGCCACGCCAGCCTGCGTGTAGCTCCATCCACCCCATGAAATGAACCACTACATGCCAGTTGCCATGCTTTGTGTGTGAATCCTCATCCATCTATGGTAACAGACACAGATACAGATACAGACACAAAACAACACACACCTGCAAAACAGCAATCCCACGCCATGCCAGCCTGCGTGTAGCTCCATCCACCCCATGACATGCACCACTACATGCCAGTTGCCATGCTTTGTGTGTGAATCCTCATCCATCTATGGTAACAGACACAGATATAGATACAGACACAAACCAACACACACCTGCAAAACAGCCATCCCACGCCATGCCAGCCTGCGTGTAGCTCCATCCACCCCATGAAATGAACCACTACATGCCAGTCGCCATGCTTTGTGTGTGAATCCTCATCCATCTATGGTAACAGACACAGACACTGATACAGATACAGACACAAACCAACACACACCTGCAAAACAGCAATCCCACGCCACGCCAGCCTGCGTGTAGCTCCATCCACCCCATGAAATGAACCACTACATGCCAGTCGCCATGCTTTGTGTGTGAATCCTCATCCATCTATGGTAACAGACACAGATACAGATACAGACACAAACCAACACACACCTGCAAAACAGCGATCCCACGCCACGCCAGCCTGCATGTAGCTCCATCCACCCCATGAAATGCACCACTACATGCCAGTTGCCATGCTTTGTGTGTGAATCCTCATCCATCTATGGTAACAGACACATATATAGATACAGACACAAACCAACACACACCTGCAAAACAGCAATCCCACGCCACGCCAGCCTGCGTGTAGCTCCATCCACCCCATGAAATGAACCACTACATGCCAGTTGCCATGCTTTGTGTGTGAATCCTCATCCATCTATGGTAACAGACACAGACACTGATACAGATACAGACACAAACCAACACACACCTGCAAAACAGCCATCCCACGCCATGCCAGCCTGCGTGTAGCTCCATCCACCCCATGACATGCACCACTACATGCCAGTTGCCATGCTTTGTGTGTGAATCCTCATCCATCTATGGTAACAGACACAGATATAGATACAGACACAAACCAACACACACCTGCAAAACAGCCATCCCACGCCATGCCAGCCTGCGTGTAGCTCCATCCACCCCATGAAATGAACCACTACATGCCAGTCGCCATGCTTTGTGTGTGAATCCTTATCCATCTATGGTAACAGACACAGACACTGATACAGATACAGACACAAACCAACACACACCTGCAAAACAGCCATCCCACGCCATGCCAGCCTGCGTGTAGCTCCATCCACCCCATGACATGCACCACTACATGCCAGTCGCCATGCTTTGTGTGTGAATCCTCATTCATCTATGGTAACAGACACAGATACAGATACAGACACAAACCAACACACACCTGCAAAACAGCCATCCCACGCCATGCCAGCCTGCGTGTAGCTCCATCCACCCCATGAAATGAACCACTACATGCCAGTCGCCATGCTTTGTGTGTGAATCCTCATCCATCTATGGTAACAGACACAGGTACAGATACAGACACAAACCAACACACACCTGCAAAACAGCAATCCCACGCTACGCCAGCCTGCGTGTAGCTCCATCCACCCCATGAAATGAACCACTACATGCCAATCGACATGCTTTGTGTGTGAATCCTCATCCATCTATGGTAACAGACACAGATACAGATACAGACACAAACCAACACACACCTGCAAAACAGCAATCCCACGCCCCCCAGCCTGCGTGTAGCTCCATCCACCCCATGACATGCACCACTACATGCCAGTTGCCATGCTTTGTGTGTGAATCCTCATCCATCTATGGTAACAGACACAGACACTGATACAGATACAGACACAAACCAACACACACCTGCAAAACAGCCATCCCTCGCCATGCCAGCCTGCGTGTAGCTCCATCCACCCCATGAAATGAACCACTACATGCCAGTCGCCATGCTTTGTGTGTGAATCCTCATTCATCTATGGTAACAGACACAGATACAGATACAGACACAAACCAACACACACCTGCAAAACAGCAATCCCACGCCACGCCAGCCTGCATGTAGCTCCATCCACCCCATGAAATGAACCACTACATGCCAGTCGCCATGCTTTGTGTGTGAATCCTTATCCATCTATGGTAACAGACACAGATACAGATACAGACACAAACCAACACACACCTGCAAAACAGCCATCCCACGCCACGCCAGCCTGCGTGTAGCTCCATCTACCCCATGAAATGAACCACTACATGCCAGTCGCCATGCTTTGTGTGTGAATCCTCATCCATCTATGGTAACAGACACAGACACTGATACAAACACAAACCAACACACACCTGCAAAACACCAATCCCACGCCACGCCAGCCTGCATGTAGCTCCATCCACCCCATGACATGGACCATTACATGCCAGTTGCCATGCTTTGTGTGTGAATCCTCATCCATCTATGGTAACAGACACAGATACAGATACAGACACAAACCAACACACACCTGCAAAACAGCAATCCCACGCCCCCCAGCCTGCGTGTAGCTCCATCCACCCCATGAAATGAACCACTACATGCCAGTCGCCATGCTTTGTGTGTGAATCCTCATCCATCTATGGTAACAGACACAGATACAGATACAGACACAAACCAACACACACCTGCAAAACAGCCATCCCACGCCCCCCAGCCTGCGTGTAGCTCCATCCACCCCATGAAATGAACCACTACATGCCAGTCGCCATGCTTTGTGTGTGAATCCTCATCCATCTATGGTAACAGACACAGACACTGATACAGATACAGACACAAACCAACACACACCTGCAAAACAGCCATCCCACGCCATGCCAGCCTGCGTGTAGCTCCATCCACCCCATGAAATGAACCACTACATGCCAGTCGCCATGCTTTGTGTGTGAATCCTCATCCATCTATGGTAACAGACACAGACACAGATACAAACACAAACCAACACACACCTGCAAAACACCAATCCCACGCCACGCCAGCCTGCATGTAGCTCCATCCACCCCATGACATGGACCATTACATGCCAGTTGCCATGCTTTGTGTGTGAATCCTCATCCATCTATGGTAACAGACACAGATATAGATACAGACACAAACCAACACACACCTGCAAAACAGCAATCCCACGCCCCCCAGCCTGCGTGTAGCTCCATCCACCCCATGAAATGAACCACTACATGCCAATCGCCATGCTTTGTGTGTGAATCCTCATCCATCTATGGTAACAGACACAGATACAGATACAGACACAAACCAACACACACCTGCAAAACAGCAATCCCACGCCCCCCAGCCTGCGTGTAGCTCCATCCACCCCATGAATGAACCACTACATGCCAATCGCCATGCTTTGTGTGTGAATCCTCATCCATCTATGGTAACAGACACAGATACAGATACAGACACAAACCAACACACACCTGCAAAACACCATCCCACGCCACGCCAGCCTGCGTGTAGCTCCATCCACCCCATGAAATGAACCACTACATGCCAGTCGCCATGCTTTGTGTGTGAATCTTCATCCATCTATGGTAACAGACACAGACACTGATACAGATACAGACACAAACCAACACACACCTGCAAAACAGCAATCCCACGCCCCCCAGCCTGCGTGTAGCTCCATCCACCCCATGAAATGAACCACTACATGCCAATCGCCATGCTTTGTGTGTGAATCCTCATCCATCTATGGTAACAGACACAGATACAGATACAGACACAAACCAACACACACCTGCAAAACACCAATCCCACGCCACGCCAGCCTGCGTGTAGCTCCATCCACCCCATGAAATGAACCACTACATGCCAGTCGCCATGCTTTGTGTGTGAATCTTCATCCATCTATGGTAACAGACACAGACACTGATACAGATACAGACACAAACCAACACACACCTGCAAAACAGCAATCCCACGCCCCCCAGCCTGCGTGTAGCTCCATCCACCCCATGAAATGAACCACTACATGCCAATCGCCATGCTTTGTGTGTGAATCCTCATCCATCTATGGTAACAGACACAGATACAGATACAGACACAAACCAACACACACCTGCAAAACACCAATCCCAAGCCAAGCCAGCCTGCGTGTAGCTCCATCCACCCCATGAAATGAACCACTACATGCCAGTCGCCATGCTTTGTGTGTGAATCCTCATCCATCTATGGTAACAGACACAGATACAGATACAGACTCAAACCACACACACACTCAAAACACCAATCCCACGCCACGCCAGCCTGCATGTAGCTCCATCCACCCCATGACATGCACCACTACATGCCAGTTGCCATGCTTTGTGTGTGAATCCTCATCCATCTATGGTAACAGACACAGATATAGATACAGACACAAACCAACACACACCTGCAAAACAGCAATCCCACTCACGCCACGCCCATCCTGCGTGTAGCCGCCATCCCCCCATGAAATTAACCACTACATGCCAATCGCCATGCTTTTGTTTGAATCTCATCCATCTTGGTACATAACACAGATACAATCAGACACCAACCAACACACACCTGCAAAACATAAAAACTCCCTCCCACCCCCCCCAGCCGTGCGTGTAGCTACATCCACCCCATGTAAATGAACCACTACATGCCAATCGCCTCTTTGTGTGGATTCCTCTCCATCTATGGTACCAGACACAGATACATATCCAGACACAAACCAACACACACCTGCAAACACCATCCCCCACGCCACTCCAGCCTGCGTGTAACTCCAGCCACCCATGAAAATGACCCTACATGCCCAGTCTCCATGCTTTGTTGGAATCTTCATCCATCTATGTAACAACACGACAACTGATACAGATACTACACAAACCAACACACACCCTGCAAAACAAGCAATCCCCCGCCCCCCAGCCCTGCGGGTAGCCTTCCATACCCCCATAAATGAACCACTACATGCCAATCGCCATGGCTTTGTGTGTGAATCCTCATCCATCTATGGTAACAGACACAGATACAGATACAGACACAAACCAACACACACCTGCAAAACACCAATCCCACGCCACGCCAGCCTGCGTGTAGCTCCATCCACCCCATGAAATGAACCACTACATGCCAGTCGCCATGCTTTGTGTGTGAATCTTCATCCATCTATGGTAACAGACACAGACACTGATACAGATACAGACACAAACCAACACACACCTGCAAAACAGCAATCCCACGCCCCCCAGCCTGCGTGTAGCTCCATCCACCCCATGAAATGAACCACTACATGCCAATCGGCCATGCTTGTGTGTGATCCTCATCCATCTCTTGGTAAACAGACACCAATACAGATCAGACAGCAAACCAACACACCCCTGCAAAACACAATCCCAATCCAACCGCCTGCGTGTAGCTCCACTCCACCCCATGAATCACCACTTACAGCCAGTCGCCATGCTTTGTGTGTGAATCCTCATCCATCTATGGTAACAGACACGATATCAGATACAGATACAACTCAAACCAGCACACACCTGCAAACAAACACCAATCCCACGCCACGCAGCCTGCATGTAACTCCATCCACCCCATTACATGCACCACTCATGCCAGTTCCATCTTGTGTGTGAATCCTCAGCCATCTATGGTAACAGACACAGATATAGATAACAGACACAAACCAACACACCGGCAAACACATCCCCGCCACGCCAGCCTGCGTGGTAGCCCTCCATCACCCCATGACATGCACCACTACATGCCAATCGCCATGCTTTGTGTGTGAATCCTCATCCATCTATGGTAACAGACACAGATACAGATACAAACACAAACCAAAACACACCTGCAACAGCATCCACGCCACGCCCAGCCTTCAATGAGCTCCCATCCACCCCATGACATCACCACTACATCCAGTTTGCCTGCTTTGTGTGTGAATCCTCATCCATCTATGGTAACAGACACAGATACAGATGAGGACACAAAACAACACACACCTGCAACACAGCAATCCCACGCCACGCCAGCCTGCGTGTAGCTCCATCCAACCCCATGAAATGGAACCACTACATGCCCGTTTTCCATGCTTTGTGTGTGAATCCTCCTCTCTATGGTAACAGACAACAGACACTGATACAGAATACAGACACAAACCAACCACACCTGCTCAAACAGCCATCCCAATCCCCACGCCATGCCCAGCCTGCGGTGCTCATCCACCCCTGACATGCACCACGTCATGCCCAGTCGCCATCTTTGGGTGTGTGAATCCTCATTCATCTATGGTAACAGACACAGATACAGATACAGACACAAACCAACACACACCTGCAAAACAGCCATCCCACGCCATGCCAGCCTGCGTGTAGCTCCATCCACCCCATGAAATGAACCATTACATGCCAGTCGCCATGCTTTGTGTGTGAATCCTCATCCATCTATGGTAACAGACACAGATACAGATACAGACACAAACCAACACACACCTGCAAAACACCATCCCACGCCACGCCAGCCTGCGTGTAGCTCCATCCACCCCATGAAATGAACCACTACATGCCAGTCGCCATGCTTTGTGTGTGAATCCTCATCCATCTATGGTAACAGACACAGATACAGATACAGACACAAACCAACACACACCTGCAAAACCGCATTCCCATCCGCCACGCAGCCTGCGTGTACGCTTCCAGTCCACCCCATGACCTGCAAACCCTACATGCCATTTGCCATGCTTTGGTGTGTGAATCCGCATCAATCTATGGTAAACAGGCACAGATACAGATACCGACCACAAACCAACACCACCTGCACACACCAATCCCACCCCCCACGCCAGCCGCGTGTAGCTCCATCCACCCATGAATGAACCACTACATTCCAGTTGCCCATGCTTTGTGTGTGAATCTCATCCATCTATGTCGTAACAGGCAAGATACAGATACAACACAAACCAACACACACCCTTGCTACACAATCACACGCCAACACGCCGCCCTGCGTGTAGCTCCATCCACCCCATGAAATGAACCACTACATGCCAGTCGCCATGCTTTGTGTGTGAATCCTCATCCATCTATGGTAACAGACACGATACAGATACAAACACAAACCAACACACACCTGCAAAACACCACTCCCACACCACGCCCGCCTCATGAGCTCCTCCACCCCATGACATGCCCACTACATGCCAGTGCCATGCTTTGTGTGTGAATCCTCATCCCTCTATGTACCAGACACACACTGATTACGAACATACACAAACCAACCAAACACCTGCACAACAAAAACACCCATCCCACGCCAACGCAGCCTGCGTGTAGCTCCATCCACCCATGAAATGAACCACTACATTCCAGTCGCCATGCTTTGTGTGTAATCCTCATCCATCTACTATGGTACAGAACAGATACGATTCAGTTACAGACACACACCAACACCTCCACACCTGCAAACACAATCCCAACCCACACCATCCTGCTGTATCTCCATCCACCCCTGACATGGACCATTCCTGCCAGTCGCCATGCTTTGTTGTGACTCCTCCCTCCCTCTTTGGTAACATACAATCAGATACAATCCAGACACAACCAACCACACAACCTGCAAAACATCACACATCCCCAAACCCCAGCCCCCCCCACCTGCTGGTAGCGCCTCCACCCCATGAAATGAACGAACACTCCATGCCAGTCGCCATGCTTGTGTGTGAATCCTCATTCCATCTATGGTAACAGAACACCGATACAGAAACAGACACAACACACACCCTGCACCTCAGCAATCCCACCCACGCCACGGCAGCCGCGTGTAGCTCCATCCACCCCAGGACATGCATCCATTACATGGCCAATCGCCGCAAAAAAAAAATGCTTTGTTGTGATCCCAGCCATCTATGGTAAACAGACACAGTACGATACAACACAACCAACACACCTGCAAAACAGCAATCCCACGCCACGCCAGCCTGCATGTAGCTCCATCCACCCCATGACATGCACCACTACATGCCAGTTGCCATGCTTTGTGTGTGAATCCTCATCCATCTATGGTAACAGACACAGATCCGAACAGACAACACAAACCAACACACACCTGCAAAACACCAATCCCACGCCACGCCAGCCTGCATGTAGCTCCATCCACCCCAATGAATGCACACTACATCCAGCTCGCCATGCTTTGCGTGTGATCCTCATCCATCTATTAACAGACACAGACACGGATACAGACATCAAAACAAACACACAAACTGCCAAAACACAATCCCACTCCCCCCAGCCTGCGTGTAGCTCCTCCACCCCATAAATGAACACTACATGCCATTGCCAGGCTTTGTGTGTGAATCCTCGTCCCATCTATGTAACAGACACAGACACTTGATACAGATACGCAACACAAAACCAACACCACCTGCAAAACAGCAATCCCACAGCCAACGCCAAGCCTCGGTAGCTCCATCCTCCCCAGAAATGAACCACTACATGCCAGTTGCCATGCTTTTGTGTTTGAATCCTCAATCCATCTTGGTAACAGGACACGATACGATACAACACAAAACCACCAAAACACCGCAAAACCAAAACCAACCCGCGCCACCCAGCCTTGCATGTAGCTCATCCACCCCATGACCATCACCACTACATCCCAGTCCCATGCTTTGTGTGTAAATCCTCAGCCCATCGATGGTAACAGACACAGTTACAGATAAAGACAGGCACAATCCAACAACACTTACCATCACAACCTGGCAAACACCATCCCACGCGCCAGCCTGCGGTAGCTCATCCACCCATGAATGAACCCTCAGCCATCTCCATTCTTGTGTTGAATCTCATCCATCTATGTGTAAACAGACACAATACAGTACAGACACAACCAACTCACACGCAAAACCAGCATCCCATCCCATCCCACTCTGCCACTGCGTGTAGCTCCATCCACCTCCACCCCATGACATGCACCACTGCATGCCATTTCGCCAAGCTTTGGTGTGTGATCCTCATCCATCTATGGTAACAGAACGATACAGATCCATACACAAACCAACCACACCTGCAACCCAATCCCCCGAACGCCACGCCAGCCTGCATGTAGCTCTCCAATCCACCAACCATGAAATTGCAACCACTACACATGCCATCGCATTCTTTGGTTGTGAATCCTCATCCATCCATGGTACCAAACAGATACATATACCAACACAAACCAAAACACACCTGCAAAACATCCATCCCACCCAGCCATCCTGCGTGT
>JACBWV010000338.1:177799-376271 GCA_013435795.1 Chlamydomonas sp. ICE-L
CATTACAATACCAACCAAACAACACAACCCTCAAAACAGCCATCCCACCCCTGCCACTCTGTAGCTCCATCCACACCCCCTATATGACCACTGCCATCGCGCCATGCTTTGTGTGTGAATCCTCCTCATCCATCTATGGGAACACAGAGACACAAGACCACAACTGAATTCAGATACAGACACAAACCAACACACAGCCCTGCAAAAACAGCCATCCCACCCATGCAGCCTGCTTGTACGCTCCATCCACCCCATGAAATTAACCACTACATGAATGCCTTCTCCATGCTTGTGTGGAATCCTCAGTCCATCTATGGTAACAGACACAGATACAGAGCCGACACAAACAACACACACCTCAAAACAGCAATCCCAATCCCACGCCCCCACCTCATGTCGCTCCATCCCTCCACACCCATGACAGGCACACACATGCCAGGCGCATGCTTTGTGTGTGAATCCTCATCCTCTAGGTAACAACACAGATTCAACAGTATACAAACATACAAACCACACACCCTGCAAACCAGCAATCCCACGCCCCCCAGCCTGCAATGTAGCTCATCCACCCCATGACATGCACCACTACAATGCCAGTCGCCATTCTTTGTGTTTGAATCCTCATCCATCTATGGTAACAACCACAATACAGATACATGACACAACCACAACACCTGCAAAACACCATCCCACGCATGTCAGCCTGCTGTAGCTCCATCCACCCAATAACGAACACTGCTGCAGCCGCCATGCTGTTGTGTGAATCCTCATCCACTAAGTAACAGACACAGACACTGATCCAGATACAGACCCAACCTAAACACACACCTGCAAACGCTCATCCCACCAACCAGCCTGCCTGTAGCTCCATCGCATCACCATAAATGAACCACTACATCCAGTTCCATCTTTTGTGTGTGAACCCATCCATCTATGGTACCGACACAGACTGATACAGATACAACCCAAACCAACACACACCCCTGCGAAAACAGCCACCCACGCCATGCCAGCCTGCTTGACTCCATCCCACCCCATGGCTGCAAAAACCACTACATCCAGTCGCCATTCTTTGGTGGAATTCCTCATTCGCTATGTAACAGACACAGATACAGATACAGCCAACCAACACAGTCACCTCAAAACACATCCACCCCCCCAGCCTGCGTGTAGCATCCGCCCCCCCATGAAATAACACTACATGCCAGTCGCCATGGCTTTGTGTGTGAATCCTCATCCATCTAATGGTAACAACAACAATATACAGGACCAGCCCAAACCAACACACACTCTGCAACCAGCAATCCCCCGCCACGCCACTGCGTTGTGGCTCCATCCACCACCATGAAAAACCACTACATCCATCGCCATTCGTTGTGTGGAAATCCTCATCCATCTATGTAACGACCAGATACAATACAACCACAAACCTAAACACACCTGCAAAACACCAATCCCACGCCACGCCAGCCTGCATGTAGCTCCATCCACCCCATGACATGCACCACTACATGCCAGTCGCCATGCTTTGTGTGTGAATCCTCATCCATCTATGGTAACAGACACAGATACAGATACAGACACAAAACAACACACACCTGCAAACACCAATCCCACGCCACGCCAGCCTGCATGTAGCTTCCATCCACCCCATGACATGCACCACTACATGCCAGTCGCCATTCTTTGTGTGTGAATCCTCATCCATATATGGTAACAGCCACAGATACAGATACAGACACAAAACAAACACACACCTGCAAAACAGCAATCCCACGCGCCCCCAGGCCTGCGTGTAGCCTCCATCCACCCCATGAAATGAACCACTACATGCCAGTCGCCATGCTTTGTGTGTGATCCTCGTCCATCTATGGTACCAGACACCAGACACTGATACAGATACAGACACAAACCAACACACACCTGCAAAACAGCAATCCCACGCCACGCCAGCCCTGCGTGTAGCTCCATCCACCCATGAAATGAACCACTACATGCCAGTCGCCATGCTTTGTGTGTGAATACCTCATCCATCTATGGTAACAGACACAGATACAGATACAGACACAAAACAACACACACCTGCAAAACACCAATCCCACGCCACGCCAGCCTGCATGTAGCTCCATCCACCCCATGACATGCACCACTACATGCCAGTTGCCATTCTTTGTGTGTGAATCCTCATCCATCTATGGTAACAGACACAGATACAGATACAGACACAAACCAACACACACCTTGCAAAACAGCCATCCCACGCCACGCCAGCCTGCATGTAGCTCCATCCACCCCATGACATGCACCACTACATGCCAGTCGCCATGCTTTGTGTGTGAATCCTCATCCATCTATGGTAACAGACACTGATACAGATACAGACACAAACCAACACACACCTGCCAAAACAGCCATTCCCACGCCATGCCAGCCTGCGTGTAGCTCCATCCACCCCATGAAATGAACCACTACATGCCAGTTGCCATGCATTGTGTGTGAATCCTCATCCATCTATGGTAACAGACACAGATACAGATACAGACACAAACCAACACACACCTGCAAAACAGCAATCCCACGCCACGCCAGCCTGCGTGTAGCTCCATCCACCCCATGAAATGAACCACTACATGCCAGTTGCCATGCTTTGTGTGTGAATCCTCATCCATCTATGGTAACAGACACAGACACTGATACAGAAACAGACACAAACCAACACACACCTGCAAAACAGCAATCCCACGCCACGCCAGCCTGCATGTAGCTCCATCCACCCCATGAAATGCACCACTACATGCCAGTCGCCATGCTTTGTGTGTGAATCCTCATCCATCTATGGTAACAGACACAGACACTGATACAGATACAGACACAAACCAACACACACCTGCAAAACAGCCATCCCACGCCACGCCAGCCTGCATGTAGCTCCATCCACCCCATGACATGCACCACTACATGCCAGTCGCCATGCTTTGTGTGTGAATCCTCATCCATCTATGGTAACAGACACTGATACAGATACAGACACAAACCAACACACACCTGCAAAACAGCCATCCCACGCCATGCCAGCCTGCGTGTAGCTCCATCCACCCCATGAAATGAACCACTACATGCCAGTTGCCATGCTTTGTGTGTGAATCCTCATCCATCTATGGTAACAGACACAGATACAGATACAGACACAAACCAACACACACCTGCAAAACAGCAATCCCACGCCACGCCAGCCTGCGTGTAGCTCCATCCACCCCATGAAATGAACCACTACATGCCAGTTGCCATGCTTTGTGTGTGAATCCTCATCCATCTATGGTAACAGACACAGACACTGATTCAGAAACAGACACAAACCAACACACACCTGCAAAACAGCAATCCCACGCCACGCCAGCCTGCGTGTAGCTCCATCCACCCCATGACATGCACCACTACATGCCAGTCGCCATGCTTTGTGTGTGAATCCTCATCCATCTATGGTAACAGACACTGATACAGATACAGACACAAACCAACACACACCTGCAAAACAGCAATCCCACGCCACGCCAGCCTGCGTGTAGCTCCATCCACCCCATGAAATGAACCACTACATGCCAGTCGCCATGCTTTGTGTGTGAATCCTCATCCATCTATGGTAACAGACACAGATACAGATACAGACACAAACCAACACACACCTGCAAAACAGCAATCCCACGCCACGCCAGCCTGCGTGTAGCTCCATCCACCCCATGAAATGAACCACTACATGCCAGTCGCCATGCTTTGTGTGTGAATCCTCATCCATCTATGGTAACTGACACAGATACAGATACAAACACAAACCAAAACACACCTGCAAAACAGCAATCCCACGCCACGCCAGCCTGCATGTAGCTCCATCCACCCCATGACATGCACCACTACATGCCAGTTGCCATGCTTTGTGTGTGAATCCTCATCCATCTATGGTAACAGACACAGATACAGATACAGACACAAACCAACACACACCTGCAAAACAGCAATCCCACGCCCCCCAGCCTGCGTGTAGCTCCATCCACCCCATGAAATGAACCACTACATGCCAGTCGCCATGCTTTGTGTGTGAATCCTCATCCATCTATGGTAACAGACACAGATACAGATACAGACACAAACCAACACACACCTGCAAAACAGCCATCCCACGCCACGCCAGCCTGCATGTAGCTCCATCCATCCCATGAAATGAACCACTACATGCCAGTTGCCATGCTTTGTGTGTGAATCCTCATCCATCTATGGTAACAGACACAGACACTGATACAGATACAGACACAAACCAACACACACCTGCAAAACAGCCATCCCACGCCATGCCAGCCTGCGTGTAGCTCCATCCACCCCATGGCATGCACCACTACATGCCAGTCGCCATTCTTTGTGTGTGAATCCTCATTCATCTATGGTAACAGACACAGATACAGATACAGACACAAACCAACACACACCTGCAAAACACCAATCCCACGCCCCCCAGCCTGCGTGTAGCTCCATCCACCCCATGAAATGAACCACTACATGCCAGTCGCCATGCTTTGTGTGTGAATCCTCATCCATCTATGGTAACAGACACAGATACAGATACAGACACAAACCAACACACACCTGCAACACAGCAATCCCACGCCACGCCAGCCTGCGTGTAGCTCCATCCACCCCATGAAATGAACCACTACATGCCAGTCGCCATGCTTTGTGTGTGAATCCTCATCCATCTATGGTAACAGACACAGATACAGATACAGACACAAACCTAAACACACCTGCAAAACACCAATCCCACGCCACGCCAGCCTGCATGTAGCTCCATCCACCCCATGACATGCACCACTACATGCCAGTCGCCATGCTTTGTGTGTGAATCCTCATCCATCTATGGTAACAGACACAGATACAGATACAGACACAAAACAACACACACCTGCAAAACACCAATCCCACGCCACGCCAGCCTGCATGTAGCTCCATCCACCCCATGACATGCACCACTACATGCCAGTCGCCATTCTTTGTGTGTGAATCCTCATCCATATATGGTAACAGACACAGATACAGATACAGACACAAACCAACACACACCTGCAAAACAGCAATCCCACGCGCCCCAGCCTGCGTGTAGCTCCATCCACCCCATGAAATGAACCACTACATGCCAGTCGCCATGCTTTGTGTGTGAATCCTCGTCCATCTATGGTACCAGACACAGACACTGATACAGATACAGACACAAACCAACACACACCTGCAAAACAGCAATCCCACGCCACGCCAGCCTGCGTGTAGCTCCATCCACCCCATGAAATGAACCACTACATGCCAGTCGCCATGCTTTGTGTGTGAATCCTCATCCATCTATGGTAACAGACACAGATACAGATACAGACACAAACCAACACACACCTGCAAAACACCAATCCCACGCCACGCCAGCCTGCATGTAGCTCCATCCACCCCATGACATGCACCACTACATGCCAGTTGCCATTCTTTGTGTGTGAATCCTCATCCATCTATGGTAACAGACACAGATACAGATACAGACACAAACCAACACACACCTGCAAAACAGCCATCCCACGCCACGCCAGCCTGCATGTAGCTCCATCCACCCCATGACATGCACCACTACATGCCAGTCGCCATGCTTTGTGTGTGAATCCTCATCCATCTATGGTAACAGACACTGATACAGATACAGACACAAACCAACACACACCTGCAAAACAGCCATCCCACGCCATGCCAGCCTGCGTGTAGCTCCATCCACCCCATGAAATGAACCACTACATGCCAGTTGCCATGCTTTGTGTGTGAATCCTCATCCATCTATGGTAACAGACACAGATACAGATACAGACACAAACCAACACACACCTGCAAAACAGCAATCCCACGCCACGCCAGCCTGCATGTAGCTCCATCCACCCCATGAAATGAACCACTACATGCCAGTTGCCATGCTTTGTGTGTGAATCCTCATCCATCTATGGTAACAGACACAGACACTGATACAGAAACAGACACAAACCAACACACACCTGCAAAACAGCAATCCCACGCCACGCCAGCCTGCATGTAGCTCCATCCACCCCATGAAATGAACCACTACATGCCAGTCGCCATGCTTTGTGTGTGAATCCTCATCCATCTATGGTAACAGACACAGATACAGATACAGACACAAACCAACACACACCTGCAAAACACCAATCCCACGCCCCCCAGCCTGCATGTAGCTCCATCCACCCCATGACATGCACCACTACATGCCAGTCGCCATGCTTTGTGTGTGAATCCTCATCCATCTATGGTAACAGACACAGATACAGATACAGACACAAACCAACACACACCTGCAAAACAGCCATCCCACGCCATGCCAGCCTGCGTGTAGCTCCATCCACCCCATATAATGAACCACTGCATGCCAGTCGCCATGCTTTGTGTGTGAATCCTCATCCATCTATGGTAACAGACACAGACACTGATACAGATACAGACACAAACCAACACACACCTGCAAAACAGCCATCCCACGCCACGCCAGCCTGCGTGTAGCTCCATCCACCCCATGAAATGAACCACTACATGCCATTCGCCATGCTTTGTGTGTGAATCCTCATCTATCTATGGTAACAGACACAGATACAGATACAGACACAAACCAACACACACCTGCAAAATACCAATCCCACGCCACGCCAGCCTGCATGTAGCTCCATCCACCCCATGACATGCACCACTACATGCTAGTCGCCATGCTTTGTGTGTGAATCCACATCCATCTATGGTAACAGACACAGATACAGATACAGACACAAACCAACACACACCTGCAAAACACCAATCCCACGCCATGTCAGCCTGCGTGTAGCTCCATCCACCCCATATAATGAACCACTGCATGCCAGTCGCCATGCTTTGTGTGTGAATCCTCATCCATCTATGGTAACAGACACAGACACTGATACAGATACAGACACAAACCAACACACACCTGCAAAACAGCCATCCCACGCCACGCCAGCCTGCGTGTAGCTCCATCCACCCCATGAAATGAACCACTACATGCCAGTCGCCATGCTTTGTGTGTGAATCCTCATCTATCTATGGTAACAGACACAGATATATATACAGACACAAACCAACACACACCTGCAAAACAGCCATCCCACGCCACGCCAGCCTGCATGTAGCTCCATCCACCCCATGACATGCACCACTACATGCCAGTCGCCATGCTTTGTGTGTGAATCCTCATCCATCTATGGTAACAGACACTGATACAGATACAGACACAAACCAACACACACCTGCAAAACAACAATCCCACGCCACGCCAGCCTGCGTGTAGCTCCATCCACCCCATGAAATGAACCACTACATGCCAGTCGCCATGCTTTGTGTGTGAATCCTCATCCATCTATGGTAACAGACACAGATACAGATACAGACACAAACCAACACACACCTGCAAAACAGCAATCCCACGCCACGCCAGCCTGCGTGTAGCTCCATCCACCCCATGGCATGCACCACTACATGCCAGTCGCCATGCTTTGTGTGTGAATCCTCATCCATCTATGGTAACTGACACAGATACAGATACAAACACAAACCAAAACACACCTGCAAAACAGCAATCCCACGCCACGCCAGCCTGCATGTAGCTCCATCCACCCCATGACATGCACCACTACATGCCAGTTGCCATGCTTTGTGTGTGAATCCTCATCTATCTATGGTAACAGACACAGATACAGATACAGACACAAACCAACACACACCTGCAAAACAGCAATCCCACGCCACGCCAGCCTGCGTGTAGCTCCATCCACCCCATGAAATGAACCACTACATGCCAGTTGCCATGCTTTGTGTGTGAATCCTCATCCATCTATGGTAACAGACACAGACACTGATACAGATACAGACACAAACCAACACACACCTGCAAAACAGCCATCCCACGCCACGCCAGCCTGCATGTAGCTCCATCCACCCCATGACATGCACCACTACATGCCAGTCGCCATGCTTTGTTTGTGAATCCTCATTCATCTATGGTAACAGACACAGATACAGATACAGACACAAACCAACACACACCTGCAAAACAGCCATCCCACGCCCCCCAGCCTGCGTGTAGCTCCATCCACCCCATGAAATGAACCACTACATGCCAGTCGCCATGCTTTGTGTGTGAATCCTCATCCATCTATGGTAACAGACACAGATACAGACACAGACACAAACCAACACACACCTGCAAAACAGCCATCCCACGCCCCCCCAGCCTGCGTGTAGCTCCATCCACCCCATGAAATGAACCACTACATGCCAGTCGCCATGCTTTGTGTGTGAATCCTCATCCATCTATGGTAACAGACACAGATACAGATACAAACACAAACCAAAACAAACCTGCAAAACAGCCATCCCACGCCATGCCAGCCTGCGTGTAGCTCCATCCACCCCATGAAATGAACCACTACATGCCAGTTGCCATGCTTTGTGTGTGAATCCTCATCCATCTATGGTAACAGACACAGATACAGATACAGACACAAACCAACACACACCTGCAAAACACCAATCCCACGCCACGCCAGCCTGCGTGTAGCTCCATCCACCCCATGAAATGAACCACTACATGCCAGTCGCCATGCTTTGTGTGTGAATCCTCATCCATCTATGGTAACAGACACAGATACAGATACAGACACAAACCAACACACACCTGCAAAACAGCCATCCCACGCCATGCCAGCCTGCATGTAGCTCCATCCACCCCATGACATGCACCACTACATGCCAGTCGCCATGCTTTGTGTGTGAATCCTCATCCATCTATGGTAGCAGACACAGATACAGATACAGACACAAACCAACACACACCTGCAAAACAGCCATCCCACGCCACGCCAGCTTGCGTGCAGCTCTATCCACCCCATGGCATGCACCACTACATGCCAGTCGCCATTCTTTGTGTGTGTATCCTCATCCATCCATGGCAACAGGGCTGCTTGAAGCTTCCAGAACACATCACCCTCAAGTTGGGGGGGAGCTTCTCCTGTCACGTGAGGATTGGGTTGTTACATGCCAACCTGGCAGCAGCATGCAGGATTGGGTTGTTACATGCCAACCTGGCAGCAGCATGCAGGATTGGGTTGTTACATGCCAACCTGGCAGCAGCATGCAGGATTGGGTTGTTACATGCCAACCTGGCAGCAGCATGCAGGATTGGGTTGTTACATGCCAACCTGGCAGCAGCATGCAGGATTGGGTTGTTACATGCCAACCTGGCAGCAGCATGCAGGATTGGGTTGTTAAATGCCAACCTGGCAGCAGCATGCAGGATTGGGTTGTTACATGCCAACCTGGCAGCAGCATGCAGGATTGGGTTGTTACATGCCAACCTAGTAGCAGCATGCAGGATTGGGTTGTTACATGCCAACCTGGCAGCAGCATGCAGGATTGGGTTGTTACATGTCAACCTAGTAACAGCATGCCGGATTGGGTTGTTACATGCCAACCTGGCAGCAGCATGCAGGATTGGGTTGATACATGCCAACCTGGCAGCAGCGTGCAGGATTGGGTTGTTACATGCCAACCTGGCAGCAGCATGCAGGATTGGGTTGTTACATGCCAACCTAGTAGCAGCATGCAGGATTGGGTTGTTACATGCCAACCTGGCAGCAGCATGCAGGATTGGATTGTTACATGCCAACCTGGCAGCAGCATGCAGGATTGGATGGTTGCATGTTTTTTCAGCCAACTCTGGGCTGCTCACCGTCTTCCAATGCCAAGTCCCCCGGTGCGATACCCACAGAAACCAGGATCCAACTAAGCTGATTAGACAGTTTGAAGACTTGTCCATGCCATTGCCACAGGGGGGGGGGGAGGGGGGGGGGGAGGAAAGTTATGTAGGGACCAAGTGTATGCATATATGTTGCAATCAGAGTCGGTATCTCCCACCGACCAAGTGTATGCATATATGTTACAATCAAAGTCGGAATCTCCCACCGACCAAGTTTATTCATGTATGTTACAATCAGAGTCGGTATCTCCCACCGACCTAGTTTATGCATATATGTTACAATCAGAGTCGGTATCTCCCACCAACCAAGTGTATTCATATATGTTACAATCAGAGTCGGTATCTCCCACCGACCAAGTGTATTCATATATGTTACAATCAGAGTCGGTATCTCCCACAGACCAAGTTTATGCATATATGTTACAATCAGAGTCGGTATCTCCCACCAACCAAGTTTATGCATATATGTTACAATCAGAGTCGGTATCAGCCACCGACCAAGTGTATTCATGTATGTTACAATCAGAGTCGGTATCTCCCACAGACCAAGTTTATGCATATATGTTACAATCAGAGTTGGTATCTCCCACAGACCAAGTGTATTCATATATGTTACAATCAGAGTCGGTATCTCCCACAGACCAAGTTTATGCATGTATGTTACAATCAGAGTCGGTATCTCCCACAGACCAAGTTTATTCATATATATTACAATCAGAGTCGGTATCTCCCACCGACCAAGTTTATGCATATATGTTACAATCAGAGTTGGTATCTCCCACCGACCAAGTTTATGCTTACATGTTACAATCAGAGTCGGTATCTCCCACCGACCAAGTTTATGCATGTATGTTACAATCAGAGTCGGTATCTCCCACCGACCAAGTGTATTCATATATGTTACAATCAGAGTCGGTATCTCCCACCGACCAAGTTTATGCATGCATGTTACAATCAGAGTCGGTATCTCCCACAGACCAAGTTTATGCATATATGTTACAATCAAAGTCGGTATCTCCCACCGACCAAGTTTATGCATATATGTTACAATCAGAGTCGGTATCTCCCACCGACCCTAAGTGCGCCTACTCTTGTGTAGGAGTGGCAACGCCATTCGAACTGAATCCTTGGTATTGCTGGTTTGTGTCGGGAGACTCAGTTCCTGGGGTGAAAACCCTTTCATACCCCCCCTCCCCCCCCCAAAAGGTAATGATAAAGCCTGGTGGGGCGTGGTGTTAAGGGAGCTCGTCGTACGCGGGTGGGGAGCGGTCTTCTACCTTAACTGGACAAGCTACCATCGCGGTTGACAACGACCTGCAACGCCAAGAGTGACCAAAGGTGGAGTCGAACCCCCGACTCTTCATCCTCAAGCGATCTGGTCTACCACTAGACCATTGTATATCACTGAAAGGGGCTAGAACCCCCAAAATGGTGTAGACAAGTAGGGATCTATCCATGGTTACAGGGCTGCTCTAATCTTCCAGAATACATCTCCTTCTAAAGAGGGGGGGGGGGGGGGGGGGGGGGGGGCTTCTCCTGCCACGGGGGGGAGTAAAGTTATAGAGGGAGCAAAGCTATGCATATATGTTACAATCTAGGGGTAGGGAAATAGGGATCCATCCACGATTACTTGACTGCTTGAAGCTTCCAGAATACATCTCCTTCTAAAGAGGGGGGGTAGGGGGGGGGGGGGGGGGGGGGGGGCTTCTCCTGCCACGGGGGGGAGTAAAGTTATGGAGGGAGCAAAGCTATGCATATATGTTACAATCTAGGGGTAGGGAAATAGGGATCCATCCACGATTACTTGACTGCTTGAAGCTTCCAGAATACATCTCCTTCTAAAGAGGGGGGGTGGGGTGGGGGGGCTTCTCCTGCCACGGGGGGGAGTAAAGTTATGGAGGGAGCAAAGCTATGCACATATGTTACAATCTAGGGGTAGGCAAGCAGGGATCCATCCACGATTACTTGGCTGCTTGAAGCTTCCAGAATACATCACCCTTTAGAGGAGGGGGGGGGGGGGGGGGGGGGGGGGGGGGGGGTATAAATTAGACCCTGCAGGTAATCTATAGTTGCTTCGTGATTTGTTTAGGTTGTTATTGAGGTTAGTTTTTGAGGTTGGTTTTGAGGTTGGTTATTTGAGGTTGGTTTTGAAGTTGGTTTTTTAGGTTGGTTTTGAGGTTAGTCTCTTCAGCCCAGTAAGATTCCCCTGGAATATAACATACGCATACATATACATATATCAAATACCATGACAATTGCCATAGGCAGGTTAGTGTCGACCCAAGGCAAGCCCACACCACAACTTCCAGGGGGGACCAATAATCCTCTCTAAATCAACAGAATGCAGATAGAGTTAATCAACAGAATATAAATGTACGTAGGGAGCAGCAATAATATATCATATGATATCATGTCATCACATGATATCATATGATGACGGCAGTCAGACTAGGCGAAAGTTACAATTTGTATACAATATTATATAATGCAATTTGTATGATAACATATGATATCATACTCACCTTTGGTCAACATCATATGATATGCCGGTTCCTGCATATACGGAGGTAGAGGGACCACACAATTTACAGTACATAGTCCTCCTTGACCTTTTGGCCGCAGGCACTTCTTGGCGGGAGCCCCCATGTTTACCCATTTCTCCGTCCGACAAAAAAAAACTTGAAGCCTGACACGTCAGGCAACGGTCGCATAATTAACTCGCTTCAGTCGGCTCCATCGTTGCCACCTTTCGTTCCGTTGCCAACACACTCCGCCAATTTTCCGCGTCACTTGCGACGCTGCATAGCACTTTTGGAGTCTAGTAGGGCATCAGGAAAATGTTATCATCATCATCATCATCATCATCATCATCATCATCATCATCATCATCACCATATTCATCATCTCATCATCATCATCATCAATCATCAGCATCATCACCATATTCCATCATCATCATCATCATCATCAATCAAACCATCAATCATCATCATCATCATCATCATCACACACCAATTCATCTATCATCATCATCATCACCCATATTCATCATCAATCATCATCATCATCCACCAATTCATCATCATCAATCATCATCATCACCATTTCATCAATCATCAAATCATCAACATCTCACCATATTCATCATCATCATCATCATCATCATCAATCATCATCATCATCATCAATCATCATCATCATCATCAATTCATCAATCATCATCATATACATCATCATCATATTCATCATCACATCATCACCATCATCATCAATCAATCATCATCATCATCATCATCATCATCATCATCATCATCATCATCATCATCATCATCATCATCATCACATCATCACATATTCATCAACATTATCATCATCATCATCATCATCATCATCATCATCATCATCATCATCATCATCATCATCATCAATATAGTCTCACCGTCCATTATCAACAACTTGATGCCTGTTGGGTACCGAATGTCGGGTTAGCTTGATGTCTGTTGGGTCAGTTCATTAGCTTGGGCTGGGAGCAGGAGGTTCGAGTACCTGGGAGTAGTTTGTGGGAGTAGGGAGGAGTTGTGAGTAATTTGTGGGAGTAGGGAGGAGTTGTAAGTAGTTTGTTGGAGTTGGGAGGGGTTGGGAGTAGTTTGTGGGAGTAGGGAGGAGCTGGGAGTAGTTTGTGGGAGTAGTTAGTGGGAGAAGGGAGGAGTTGGGAGGGGGTTGTGGAAGTAAGGAAGAGTTGGGAGAGTACCGGTAGAACCTCAAGCGTATTGTGTACCTGCTTCCTTGCTTTCTTGCCTGTAATCTTCGCTTCATATATGAGGATTGGTCAGCAGACCCCCCCGGATGTTGTGGGGTGGGCTTGTCTTGGGTCAACAATGGCCTGTCTATGACTGAGTAATGTATAGTAATGACCTGGGGCTGGGCGCAGCAAGGTCGAGCGTATTTATTTGCATCTCGGGGAGATTCAGAACGAGCGCCAAAGACGTGAACTGCGGTATGATGGAGTGAGCTAGCTGGAACAAAATGCGTTGAGGGGTCGTACATGCAAATCGTCTGGGGCATCAAGGCGAGATTAGTCATCTGCAGTACATCCCATTACCTCTTGGAAGAGTGCGGTTGGTAGCCACCCTCATGAGGGCCCTCACCTGGCGCCCTGGCGTTCGACTCAGCAATCCACCGCTATCATACCACCATTGCCATTAAACGCGCTCAGCATTCCACTCTCCGTTCGGCTCTTCTCGCTGCTGGTTGGCGGGTCATCTCCCCAGACCCTATCATCCTCGGCTCCTTCGGTACCCTCTTCGCCTCCCTTATTCACATTTTTTCTTCTCTCGGTATCCATCCTACTGACACCACCCGCCTCCTCAACTCCCTCCACATGCATGCCGTCCGATTCGCACATACCATTGTGTGTACCCGCCGGCGCATGGAATCTGCTACACACTCGTCCCACACTCCTTCTTCCGCCACCGGCTATCGTGGGGGGTACCGCCCCCCCTAGCCACCCGGTTTGATGGTGTTGTCCGAGGACCCCCTTTGGACAGCTTCGTTAATCACGCCGAATTGGCGTACAGCGTCTCTTTTCTTTTCAATCCTGATTTTCGATCCTCAATTTTCCATGGCGAACAGGCAAGCCTTACCTCCAATCGCCTGCTCCAGGCCAGCCCAGTGAATGCGCAAGGCTTTTTTTAGTGCGGACGGAAATGACAGTTTCGTCCGCACCAAAAACGCCTTGCGCATTTACTGGGCTGGCCTGGAGCAGGTGATTGGAGGTCAGGCTTGCCTGTTCGCCAGTATGTCACGTTTCGTTTTATGTTGCGTTGCGGCTAACGCGTTTATGTTCATTCTGCAGCCGGTAATGTTAGCCCAGCCATGGTCCACTGCATCGCTTCATGCATTTCCATAGGAGCGCCACCCTACGAGGTGGAGACCCAAGCCGCTTTTGCTGCCTGGGTAAGGAAGACCAAGAGGGCCCTCGCGCACTTGGGCGTCCTGGACGAACTGGTGAATTTTACCGACTGAGGTCAGTGGGGATAGGAGTAGGGCCTGGGGTAGCTATGTGTGACACATGTGTGTGCTGATATACGGGTGCTTGGTGTATGGGCTGCTAATGAATGTAGGCATGGGCTGTTTAGATGGGTGCATGGGCTGGAGAATGTGTGCATGGGCTCATACAAGGGTATATATAGTGGGTGCATGGTATGATACAAGGGTATAGAAAAGGCCTAAAGTGGGTTGTTGCTATGTGCCCAATTGCCTGTCACTGTGCACCCTCCAGGGTAAAAATGAAATTTGAGAGGGAGGAGGCTTCAGTTCAAGTAATATGTTTAAGACAAGTCTTAAAACTGTCTGAACTGTAATGTGTGCTCGCTGTTTTCTATCCGTAAGTCCGGCGGGACTTGAAATTGGAAGACGGTGAGCAGTCCAGAGTTGGGTGAAACAATGGAACTCTTGTGCTCACTGCTTTCTGTGTGTACCTGAATTGGGGACTTGAAATTTGAAGACGGTGAGCAGGGCAGAGTTGGGTTTTAAACCGTGTAGCAATTAAATTGAATTCCGATCGCGAGTGGAAGACCATGTAACCAAAACCAAATAATCACGCCCTTTCAGAAAGCAGCCTGAAGGCTGGGACTCTTGTACTCTGATTGAGACAAGTCTTTCAGCTGTCTGATCTGTTTAGTTTGCTCACTGTCTTATGTGTGTACCTCATCGGGCGACTAGAAATGTGTAGACGGTGAGCAGCCCAGAGTTGGGTGGAAAAACATGTAGCAATTACATTGAAATCTGTTCGAGAGTATCTTGTACTCAAATTAAAAGCGAAGACTGTGTAACCAAAACCAAATAATCATGCCCATTCTGAGAGCAACCTTCGGGTTGGGACTGTCGTAATATTTGTATTCTTTTAAAGTGGAAGCGTAGACTGCAGACACTAATTGGTATGCTCGTTTTACAGAGTGAAGATTGCTATCAAGCATGGGAGCTTGAACTACTGGTATGTAGAAGAAGAAAGAAGATGGCAAGCAGTACAATCTAGTACTGCATTGCAGTGCACGTGGCCATAGCTGGCCTCGGTGCTGTGCTGTAGGCGGCACAGAGTCCAGAGGGGACTCAGACCTGTGCGCTCTTTGCCAATCTAGATACGACGTATAAGTCATAGTAAAACACACACCCCAACCCCTGGTATTCTTGTACCAGGGTACTTCCAAGCGCGCGCTGGCGCGCTACCTTTATGAGCTACATTGCGTGTTTCACGCAGTTTTTTGCACCCCCTTGTGGGCGCAGCAAGCAATTTTTGCGCTTTTTGCACTACAAAGCGCAGTTTTTTTGTTTTCAAGTGCGCTAAAGCGCTGGCCAATTTGGTCAATGGAAGTATCCTGTCTTGTACACAAGAATTCCGGGGATTCACTAAAAAGTATCAACTAAGGGGCAATTTAAACTTACTAAAGTGTAAGTGGGCATGACCCAGAGATACTTAGGGTCAGCAGGCATCAGCTATTGGGTCTGGCAGGGATGTGCTAAGTGCTACAGTCTTTTCGGGAAGCTCCTAGGAGCTGCTGGTCAACTGCGGGTCTGGTAGGAGCTGCTTGGAAGCTGCAGGTCAGCTTTGAGCTGCTGGTCAGCTGCAGGTAAGTAATAATAAAAATATAAATGTCAAACATCAAAATATCATGTAACCAAACGGGAGTATACAATAAGGAGGGACACCTATCCCTAAAAACTATCCCTAAAAAAACTGAAGGGGGCTGCCCCCCCCATTTAAATAGAAATACCCCCATTTTAAAAAACTTTTTCCGTGACCAGTTTTCATCCCATTTCGTGGTGCCGCCGCAGGCCGCTGGTATTTTTTCGACGGTACTAGGAGGATGGCATAAGAAGAATTCTGGTGCCCCCCCAGAAAAGTTGGAAAAGTAAAAAAAGGAGGGGGGGGGGGGGGGGGGGGGGGGGGGGGCAAATTTAGATACAAACTAGCCCATGTTGTGGCAAATCATCTCCTTAAGTGCCCTGCATTTTTAAAACCCCAGAGAATGTTGTGCATTGTTTTTTAACACGGTTACAAATTGATCCAATGTGCACCCTAGATAAATCAATATTTCAGCTTCCTGTCTAATTATCGATGTGTAACGCCCACTTGCACCCACCATAATTTGTTATTGTCCGTTGCATGGGACACCGAGTTGGCATAGTGCACGCGTGGTCCTGGTGCCCCAGGACCCGGGTTGCCTGCCGCCAGGCCATAGGCTAGCTATGGCTTGCACGTGTCTTCGGAATCTTCCAGGAGACTTCCTATTCTATATAGCCGCACGAGTTGCGATGTTAGCTCTTAGCTCTTCAGTCTTCACTGTGTAACTACTCTATCGATTGAAAGGTTATCGGCTCGACCGCTGCCCGCAGACAACGCCCCTGCGCCCGTGCCAAGTGGATCTTCAGCCATGCACAAGGTGACAGTTTTCCCTCTGACTTGCTCGACGGCTTGAGTACTGCTTTTGGCCCTGGATTGCCTACGTTTTCACGTAAGAAATCTAACCTGCGCTGCCTCGCCTACTGCCCACACAACAGTTGGTGTCTCTACTTTCCGTCACAGACGCCCCGTAGACGCAGTCTAGAAGTCTTAGTAGATCTACGACGTGAGTTGTACACTCATCAGATCACACATAGCGTTGTACAATCCTCTGAGATTGTTTGTGCCACGGAGATTCAGCCTTGCACACCCTCGTACCCCCCCCCCCCCCCCCCCCCCCCCCCCCCCCCTCCCGCTCTCTGATTCCGTCACCTCTTATCCCCTCTCCCTGCTACTATAACCACCATTTCAAACCAATAGGACCCATTTGGTTCCCCTTTTGCTGTCAACACTCCCTCACCACTACCTCCGAACCGCACACCCAAGACTGAAGCCCAACAAGCTTCACACCCGGATTACCCGGTTTATTAACCCGGTGTGAAGTCCAAGACCCCAAGACCCCAGCGCCGCGACAGACACCATGGCAACACCAGCCAAACCCCCTACACTCGTCTTCGAATGCACACCTACCGTTCCCTGGCACAAGTTTGGACCCTTCCTCCTTCGTCACCTCGGATCCCACACTGGATGCATCTCCATCGCCATTGACGTGGCGAAGGCCCTACCCCCAGACGGTGAGCCAGCAACAGGTGACGAATACCCCTTGGAAGACTCTCATTATCCGAATGTGGACCATGATGATGCAACTATTGCATCTCGTACTGTTCCCTACCGCATCACGATCGTGAAGAATGCTGTCGCCCTCAATGAAATCCTCATGCTGTAACAGCTCAGGATGCACTTAGCAGCCTGGGGGGTTAGTCTAGTGGAACAGTCTACGTGATGTACGTTTAGGTGTAAGTCGATATGCGTAAGCTAGCAGAACAGTAGGGTGTTACCTGAGTAGGGGTTGTAGAGTTGATCGGGTAGAACGTCTTCGTGAAGGAGTAAAAGGGTTCGTCCCGAGTAGCTCGTGTCTATGTACGCAACGTGTGCGTTGTGCGAGATGAGGCAGTACATAGGTATGGTACTGTATCATGTGCGTTCGTCACGTGGCTTGCGGGTAAGGTGTACCCGTATGCCTTGCTGGAAGGCCAGAGTACCCGTGCAGGGTTCAGTACCGTTACACTCCCCCCCCTCCAGAAGAGATGCGGACCCCGCATCTGATCATAAGGAAGTGGGATGTGAATACCAGTCGTAGTCGTATGTGCCGTGCTCAAAATATACTTGATGAATCAAGTTGGTTTCGGAGAGAACCATTTAACATCCCTTTTGAGTACTCCGGGAAAGATAACTTTATAAATAAAGCAATCTAACCGCCGTGTCGTATGCGTCGAGTGCGATGGGTTGGTGATGGGCCCGTTTTTTCGACGTACGTCGGGACATAACGGGCGTAACACGTGATTTCCATGCATCGACGACGTCAGGCGCACTTTTCTTGACCGCTTTGGCGAATTCCCAAGTGTCTTGCTCAATACCGAAGTCTTGCCATCGGACCAAGTATTCGAGACGCCGTTTGCTGGAAGTGCCTATGACATGCGATTTCTCGCGCATGATGCATTGGATATTTCAAATCGGAGCGCCGTCGGAGTCAAACTCCAGCGGTTGTCCAACATGGACAACGCCATCGGAGCGCCAATGCTTTATCAAACCCACGTGAAACACGGGGTGGATACGCATCATCTTGGGCAAAGCCAAGCGGCACGCCGTGACTTGCCGGACGACTCCGGTGACCTCGTCGCGTGGACCAATGCGTCCGAAATTCGTATTTGGTAATAACCAGACGTGAGGTCTAGGGAACTGAACAACGTAGCTCCACCTAGACGATCAATGGTCTCGTCAATACGGGGAAGAGGATACCTATTTTTAATCGTGATGTTGTTGAGCGCTCGCCAATCGCAAACCACTCGGTATCCCGTTCCACCCGGTTTCGCTATGATCATAATCGGCGTGCCGTACGGGGACGAGCTCGGGGAGATGAATCCTTGCTGCAACAGGTCGGAGACGTATTCCTCACAGAGTAAGGTCTCGGCTGGACTCATGCGACGATTTCTGCGATATGGCGCGTAAGCATTGTCTTGCGTTTTGATGACGTGAGGTATAACTCGATGGTTAGGAGTCCCCATAGGCAAATTGTTGAAGACCTTGCGATACTTCCATAGGAGAGCGCGCAATTCGCTGGCCGAGATGAGCGTCTTATCGTCGTGGTCAAGGATGTTGTCGCGGATCCAATTTTCGAAATCCATGCTTGCCACCGGGGGACCAGGTAAGGGCCCGTCGGACGGCAGTAATTTTGTCAGCAGTTTCGCCCGTTCATCGGCAGTGACGTTAGACGCCGGTAAATCCGCTGGGGATTCGCGCACATTGACCATGACATGGTTAGCGCCAGCCTTTAAAAGCTTTGCTGCCTTGCGACCAGTAATGACCGGGTCATTAGTTGACTTGCCCGAAAGCGCCATAGTGAAGAATGAATGAGCCGTTTCGTCCCGCTGCCTGTTTACAGGTGTTATACAGCAGCCGTACCGTTTGAGCGACAATGTCATGCGATCGTAGTCTAGGACGGCCTTTTCGTCGCGCATCCAGTCGGACCCGAGGATTAGGTCTAATCCTCCAGGAAGTTTGTCGACGACATGGACGAACACTTTGCCAACATATCGTTGTATGTGGATAGGGAGCGTGACCGTCCCGCGGACTTTGATAAGCCCGTCGTTAGCGCAAGTGAATCCGTCGCATTCGTTTTCCCAAGGGCGGATGTGCAAACCGAGATCTTCAGCCGTTTGCTTTTCCATAAGGCAACATGTCGCGCCTGAGTCTGCCAATGTGAGCAATTGCTTTGCTCCTGATCGGGCGTTGAATAGCATATCGGGGGCAGCAGCGGAGTTGACTTCGTATACCCGATTGGCTCGCGTCATGAGCACGGGAGAAGTAGTTGTATTACGTTGCGCGTGATTGCGACGGATGCACTTCGTTGACCGTCTGGCAGCGATTTGTTTAATGCGAACTTTGGGATCCAATGCCTCCGACCACCAGTGTTTTTTTCGACGGGTTTCAACCGGACTGGGGATGCCCTCCTCAGGTGCGGGGTCAAAGTATACTGCCTTGGTCACGTCGTTGATCGCATGCCAATCCTTTTTGATTTGGACGGCCCGTTCGGAGTCGGGGGGGTCATACCATACTTGGATGGCTACTTTACTCGAAGGTGACCCCTTGGGGCGGGGTTTCATATGGTGATCGAACGATTGGTACTCCTTGAATAACTCCATACCTTGGAGGAGACTGGAGACATGCTTATCGTTACTCGCGTTTTTCGGGAGGATGAACATACCGGATGTGTCGAAGGGTGCATCGTTTTTGCATTCCCAATAGTGTTCTAACACCGACACGACGTCTTCCGGAATGGGGTGAGCGTATATGAACTCGTTTGCGATGGAGACACGCATGCCAAACTCTGTAGAGAACTTCAGTGGACAAGGGGACGACAAGGCATTAGTAGAAGTTACATCAATGGTTGGGGTTAAGCCCAAGTTAGAAAATAGTTCCTCTTGAACTTGTAACAAGAGCTCAAGTGGCTCGACTACTACTACTTTATCGCCGCTAATTACACGATCCAGGCTTGTCAATACCTGACCGGCCGGTTCCTATTCCCAAGTCGGGATGGGACCGTTGCCATCAAGGGCCCAGTCGGGACACGTAGTCTCATTGAAGGCCGGCTAGTTAGGCAAGTCCCGCGTGCGGCAGCGTCCGTCAGCATTCAGCGACCGCACACATGTCCTCATGTAGCGGAAGCAGAAGAAGCAGCGAGCACCATTCTGAAGCCAGATGGTCTGCCCGACGCTGACCGACTTGTTCATATGCATGGCGTTTTGGGGGTCTTGACCCGAAAAGTCGGGGGTCCGCGGCCCGCTGGGCTGTGAACGGCCCCGGCCCGCACCCTGTCCGTATTCTCCGCGACCACCACGGCCCGCGCCGCGGATAATAGAGCCTTTCCCGAACGTGCGATCAGCACCTTGCAAACTGAGGACCTGCGGCCTTGGCGATCCACCTAGCTTGCCGTTGTGCGCCGGCTGCCTCGCACTACGTCCCCCACCACCTCGGCCACCGGCCGGGTTGCGACTACTGTTTGCCGCCAGCTTGGGGCTCTTGGCTGGGCGAGAGTTCATCTCCCCGCCGTCGTCGGTGGCTACTCCCTGCGAAGAGAAAGAATCAGGGTCAGAATCGGAGGGGGGTGAGTTGGTAAATTGGACGCGATTGAATGCAAGGTCCTTACCCGGGTATTTAGTATCAGCGGGGCGCTTGAATGGATACCTCGACTTCTGGTTAGCGTAACCTCCCCTCTGATGGCGATCGTGCTTGTCCGTCAAGGACTTGCCACGAGCGGCGACAACTTTCCTCGCTTCGTCCAATTGCAGATAGCGGAACAAATCCTCCATCGTTTCGAACATAGTACCAGACTCGCGCCGAGAGTGTGCACCGGCGCGGAGTTCATCGGAGAGTCCCGTGCGAAACAAGTTTAACTTTTCGCGATCGGTGAGATCGGGGACTTTGCGAAATTCCGACTTGATGGAGTGGTAATAATTATGCAAGGATCGAGTATCTTGGCGGAAGCCACCTTCGTGTAGTTTGGTGAGAGCGACGTGTGATTCCGTTAATAGCTCGGGCAGGAGGAGCGACTCCGCCCATGCGACGATTCCCATGAAATCTAACCCGTCCAACTCATCGCTAGCCCATGCCTCGTCATGAGTGATGCGGAGTTGGCCAGTGAAAGCGCCCGACAGGTGTGGAACAATGCGCTCGAACGGACCAAGGTAACCGTCGGCGAACTGGAGCTCCATGATCGTGGCCACATTGAAAACCCATCGGCGCAACTTAGCCCTAGTGCATCTGTCCGACAGTTTGTGTTCAATGAGACGTAGTTCCTTTCTCATTTCAGTAACACGCTTGGCGAACCCATTGTCGTGATTAGAGTGACGAGTGGCGCGGTTATCGAGAGGAGGAGTGATTGGCGGTAGCGAGACGGGCTCACCTGGCGGGCCTGCCGGGGCCAGGTGTGTGCCCTCGCGAATCTGTCGCGTCGGAGAAGGGGCGTCTGCGGGCAGCGTAGCTGCGCGCTTTGCAAACCTGGGGAATCGGATAAGTCGTGGCCCGATGACGAGTGGTCGGAGACCGAAAAGGGGCCGTCGGGTGGTGAGTGAGCGGCGGTAGGTGCTGTCGGCGGGGAAGGGGTAGCGCCCCCCCGCGGGATCGAACCACGTTGCATTTTGCCAGTAAGGCCACCCGAAGGGGCATAGACGTCGGGGAGGCGAAAGGGTTCTGGCTCAAACGCCGGGGCTACCTGAGCGACAGCTAGTTTATCAAACAACCCTTAATTCCCCGCAACCCGCACCTGCCTGTCAGGTGCACGAGGCAGCGTCTCCTCCATCTTGTTGTCATTGGCCTCCGCCGCCGGGTAGTCGGCCTTCAGCTTAGTGCCCTTGAGGGCGGCGTCCTTGTCGGCAATGTCTTGGATGTTCAAAGGCATCCATTCCATCCAGCTTTGCTTTCGCATCTTGGATGCCGTGTACAAACGGGTCATGCTGTCGCGGAGATCATCAACCTGCTGCAGCGCGTCCACGATGTTCTCGGGATCGCACTCAAGGAGGAGCATGTCAGCGTAAGCGTTCATATGCACCGCCAACTTGGCGTCGGCATAAGGCGCGACAGGGTGGTCCGCGGAGTGGTAATAGATAAGACCATCCGACTCCGCAGCCTTGGCATATGTGGGCGACGCCTTGATCTCGCGGCCGCGCAGAAACGCCTGCTTGCGCGCAGCGATGGCCTCCTGAGCGGCGGCGTCGTCCTCACGAGCGGGCTGAGGAAGCGCATGCTTGCGCCCCACAGTCCTGCCGTTCCCACACCCAACGTAGCGGGCGCCGCTGGAAGAACCGCCAGGGTCCTCAGTGTCCATCGGCACCGTCTCGTTGCGCGCCACAGTAGCTTGGCTCGCCGCGATCATGGCCATGACATCAGCCATGGTAATGGCGGCGGGAGATGCAGCCGCGGCAGCAGTCATTGGGCGCTTACCATAGGCGATGTTCTCGCGGGTCAGCTGCGCGACGACCTCAGTCAAGCGAGCGTTTTCAGTGAGAGCGGGGGCGAGCGCTGCATGGGGAGAAAGACGTGGCGAGTTAGACAATGGCGTCCGCAGAGCGGGAAACAGTGTGCGATTCACGGGCAAAACATTGGGAGGTGTACCCAAGCGTGAAGGTGAGTCCTCAATATGATCGAATGGATTGCAAACCGAGAAAGGCAGGTTTGTTCGATAATCGTCAGGCGTCAAACTATGCTCACCTGCTTGAGATTGAGCAAGGTCGGCCTGCGCAGCATCGAGCTCGGACTCCTTAGTCGCCAGCTCGATGCCCAAAACCTCCAAGGAGGACCTGGCGGTCGCCGCGGCCCCAGTGAAAGCGGCATGGAGGTCAGACAACGCCTTGCGACTCTTAGCCAGATCCTTGCCGAGGAAGTAGTGGCTGTTTAACAGCTTTTGCCTCTCGGTAGGATCGCCATTGGCCAATGCGGCATCAGTAGCCGCGCCGGAGGCGGCGAGGCGCTGCACTAGGTCAGCGACTTCGACGTCCTTAGCGGATATCTTCGCCATAAACTGCTCGCAAAGGGCCGAGTTGGCGATGGAGGCCTGGTCAAGCTGCGCGCGGAGTTGCCCAATTTGCTCCGCCGCGATCAGGTGGCCACCCATATTGTAACAGCTCAGGATGCTCCTAGCAGCTTGAGGGGTTAATCTAGTGTAACGTGCTACGTGATGTATATTTACGTGTATGTTGATTACATTACATTACATTACATGTTAAAGTCTACTTGACACCGCGAGGGTGTATGAGACTCTGTGCTTTAAACAAAAAGAAAAAGCACCCACAAAGCAAAAACCCCATTACATCAGGGGTGTGTCGAGGACAAACAAACCAAACTCCCAACCACCGTTTTGGTGGCGTAGGTATTAAACCCCTTAGAGCCGGACCCAGATCTCAACCACTTACAGTGGCGGAGGTAAGAAGCTAACAAATGAGAAGTCACAAGAAGAAGAAAAAAAGGGATGATAAATTACGGTGCCACTAAGCAGTCCAGGGCTTCCTGTCTTGCTCTTCTACAAGTAGAAAGATAGTCGGCTAGGTTGCTCCAAAAAGACTTAGTGCCATTTCCATTCATAAAGGTTCTGAATGTGGAATCGCAGAATTCCACATTCCATACGGTTAAGTTGGTATCCTCATGGACATGCCTATAAATATCTGTAAACAGCTTCTGGTAGCGGAGGCTTGGGGTTGATATGAGTGAACTAGGGTTGATATGAGTGAACTAGCAGAACAGGTGGAGTGTTACCTAGGTATGGGATGTCGAGTAGCTTGGAAAGAACGTCTTCGTGGTAGGAGTAGAAGGGTTCGTTCCGAGTAGCTCGTGTCTATGTACGCAACGTGTGCGTTGTGAGAGATGAGGCAGTACATGAGTATGATACTGTATCATGTGCGTTCGTCACGTGGCTTACGGGTAAGGTGTACCCGTATGCCTTGCTGGAAGGCCAGAGTACCCGTGAAGGGTTCTGTACCGTTACACTCCCCCCCCTCCAGAAGAGATGCGGACCCCGCATCTGATCGTTATAAAGGGGGATGTGAATAACAGTCGTAGTCGTATGTGCCGTGCTCAAAATATACTTGATGACTCAAGTTGCTTTCGGAGAGAACCATTTAACATCCCTTTTGAGTACTCCGAGAAAGAAAGCTTTATGAATAAAGCAATCTGACCGACGTGTCATATGCGTCGAGTGCGATAGGATGGGTTGGTGATGGGCCCGTTTTTTCGACGTGCGTCGGGACATAACGGGCGTAACACGGCATTTCCATGCATCGACGATGTGAGGGGCACTTTTCTTGACCGCTTTGGCGAGTTCCCAAGACTTGGTGTCTTGCTCAATACCGAAGTCTTGCCATCGGACCAAGTATTCGAGACGTCGTTTGCTGGATGTGCCTATTACATGCGACTTTTCGCGCATGATGCATTGGATATTCCAAATCGGAGCCCTGTCGGAGTCGAACTCAAGGGGTTGTCCAACATGGACAACGCCATCGGAGCGCCAATGCTTGATTAAACCCACGTGAAACACGGGGTGGATGCGCATCATCTTGGGCAAAGCCAAGCGGCACGCCGTGACTTGCCGGACGACTCCGGTGACCTCGTCGCGTTGACCAATGCATTCCGTAATCGTATAGGGGCCAACAAAACGAGGCGTAAATTTTGGTTTACCCGTTGCCTTGAACTTCATATTGCGGGTGGATAAGAGAACTTTATCACCAAGGTTGAAGAAAACCTCCGTTCGTCGTTTATCGTAATGGGCTTTCTGCCGATCCTGAGCGGCTTGCATGCATGCCTTGCATTGATCTTGTCGTTCAATGTGATCGGCCCACCTATTGTTGGCAGCCGGACATTTCGATTCGACCTCCGCCTTGAGCGGCGTCGTAGGGTCGTAACCAAGGTACGCCCGAAAGGGGGTGTTTTGAATGGACTCTTGGTAGGAATTGTTGATTGCAAATTCCACAAGCGCCAAGGACTTATCCCAATCGTCGTGGTACGGCCCCACGTAGTGGCGAATCATGTCCTCGATGACTTGGTTCATGCGTTCCGTCTGACCGTCAGTTTGAGGATGAAACGCAGTCGAAAACGCTTGTCGCGTGCCCATCAATCGATGGAGAGCCACGCCGAAATGGCCTGTGAATCGCGCATCGCGATCACTGAGGAGTTTCTTTGGGATACCATGATATCGGATGACACGATTTAGGTATAGGGAAGCGAATTTATCTGCGTGTATCGTAGTATGACAAGGTTCGACATGAACCATTTTTGACAGTTTGTCGACGAACACCGCGATGGCATCATGGCCAGACGATGTTGGCGGAAGCGCCGTAATAAAGTCCGTGGAGACGCACTCCCAGAATTTCTCAGGAATTTCCACGGGAACCATGGTACCATTAGGCTTTGCGTTTCCGGGCTTGTTCGTTTGGCACTTATGGCAGTGTTGGACGAAGGCAGTAACATCTGCCGTGACTTTGGCCCAAGTAAAAGTGCGTGTGACCAATTCCAATGTCTTGGTGCGACCGCAATGGCCCATGTAAACTGGGTCGTGAGCTTCGCGGATAATATCCAGGCGAAGTGCCGCGTCGAGGGGGACACACAAAAATTTGCGCCCGGACTTGTTCTTCTTGAACTTAGTAACCGTTTCTGGAAAACTTATCGCGGAGGCGCTTGCAGCCCGGCGTGAAGCTTGAGTCCGTTTTGTATCCAGCCAAAATTCGATCCATGATGGAGAAAGAGGAGGGAGTCGACGCCTAGGGCATTGGGCGTCTGCGTCTTCGCGTGTCCTTGACCGGAACCGAAGGTGCGGGCAAGACCGTTGGAGGGCGGGGTGGGATATCAATGACTGTGGGACCGACCGCAACAGGGCGTAGCTTCTTCGATCGAGGACGGCATTCGCTGACCAAGAGAGAGAACACCAACAGCTGGTGCGCAACCGCGACGTCGGCGGGGCGGAGAGGTTGGGGGTGCAATTGACCGGGGCAGCCATAACATTGCGACCAGCGCGATCCTTCCCAGTATAGCTAAAGGGTGCAAGGTCCTCATGCCATGCGTCGCGAAAGGACCGCCTTGCTACGAAGTACGTGAGCGGATTGTGGCCGGTGTTTATCTTGTAAGATCACCGCGCCTGTACCAAGTAACGATGCGTCAGACTGCTTGGAACGCAGCAGGCGCGTTCGCCAATCCTATTTCAAGGACTATAAATTCGATCTGACCCATCGGGGTAGTGGACGCAGTTTTTGGCGCGTCCTCGTCCGATATTCGTATTTGGTAATAACCAGACGTGAGGTATGACGCGATGGTTAGGAGTCTCCATTGGCAAATTGTTGAAGACTTTGCGATACTTCCATAGGAGGGCGCGCAGACCGCTGGCCGAGATGAGCGTTGGATCGTCGTGGTCAAGGATGGTGTCGTGGATCTAATATTTGAAATCCATGCTAGCCACTGGCGGACCAGGGAACGGTCCGTCGGACGGCAATAATATCGTGAGCAATATTGCTCTTTCATCGGCTGTGACATTTGACGCCGGTAAGTCTGCTCGCGATTCGCGGACGTTGACCATGACATGGTTAGCGCCAGCCTTTAAAAACTTCGCTGCTTCGCGACCCGTAATGACTGGGTCATCGGTTGACTTGCCCGATAGAGCCATGGTGAAGAAGGAATGAGCCGTTCCGTCCCGCTGCCCGTTAATAGGGGTTAAACAGCAGCCGTACCGTTTGAGCGACATTGTCATGCGATCGTAGTCGAGGACGGCCCTTTTTGGTCGTGCATGCAGTCGGATCCGAGGATTAAATCCAATCCTCCAGGAAGATTGTCGACGACATGGACAACCGCTTTGCCAACATATCGTTGGACGTGGATAGGGAGCGTGGCCGTTCTCGAGCGTGCGAGCAGCACCTTGCAAACTGAGGACCTGCGACTTTGGTGATCCACCCAGATCGGCGGTGTGCGTAGGTTGCGTCGCACTACGTCCTCCACCTCCTCGGCCAGCAGCCGGGTTGCGACTACCGTTGGCCTCCCGTTTGGGCCTCTTGGCCGGGCGAGAGTTCATCTCCCCGCCGTCGTCGGTGGTCTTTAGGCCTTGCGAAGAGAAAGAATCAGTGTCAGACTCGGAGGGGAAGGTTGGTAAATTGGACGCGACTGAATGTAAAGTCCTTACCCGGGTAACTAGTATTCGCGGGCCTCTTGAACGGAGACTTCGACTTATGATTAGCGGAACCTCCCCTCTGATGGCGATTGCGCTTGTCCGTCAAGGACTTGCCACGAGCAGCGATGACTTTTCTCGCCTCGTCCACTTGCAGATAGCGGAACAAGTCCTCCATCGCTCGAATATCGTGCCCGACTCGCGCCCAGAGTGCGCTCCTCGAGAGTCCTGTGCGAAAGAAGTTTAACTTCTCGCGATCGACCAGGGACTTTGCGAAATTCCGACTTGATGGCGTGGTAATAATTCTGCACTGATCGAGTATTTTGGCGCAAGCCACTTTCGTGTAGTCAGGTGAGAGCGACGTGTGATTCCGATAATAGGTCGGGCATGAGGAGCGATTCTGCCCATGCCACGAGTTTGTGAATCCGTCGCGTTCGTGTTCCCAAGGGTAGATGTGCAAACCGAGATCAGCAGCCTTGCGCCTTTCCATAAGGCAACCCAGCGCGCCCGTATCTGCCGATGTGAGCAATTGCTTCGCGCCAGATCGGGTGTTGAAAAGCATATCGGGGTTGTCGCGGAGTTGACTTCGAATACCCGAATGGCTCGCGTAGTGAGCACGGGGAAAGTGTTCGGATTTTGTTGTGCGTGACTGCGACGGATGCACTTTGTTGACCGTCTGGCAGCGATTTGTTTCTCGCAAACTTTGGGATCCAATGCCTCCGACCACCAGTTTTAGTATCGACGGTTTTCAACCGGATCTGGGGATGCCCTCCTCAGGTGCGGGGCCAAAGTATACTGCCTTGGTCGCGTCGTTGAGAGCGTGATCAGCACCGTGCAAGCGAAGGACCTGCGACCCTGGCGATCTACTCTGCTTGCAGGGCTGCGCTCTGCTGCGTACGTCGTGGTCCTCTCTACCAATTCGGCCTGTTTAGTTAGCTCCCCGAAGGGGCCGGCCAGAATGCGACTACTTGAGCGCATCAATGGGCTACTCGTGGCGTGCGTCCAACTTTTGGCTTTTTTGTCGGACGAGATTCCGGTACTGTCAGTCTCGTCTTTAGATCGTAACGCCAGCAAAGCATAAATGGCTGTGTCGGAAGAAAGGTACCTAGTGTCTGCCGATCGCTGGGATCGAGTCGTTGACCTGTGTACGTGTAGCCCCCGCTCTGTTGCCCGTCGATGCTGCTGCGTATTGCGGGACATGTCCAGCTGCAGATAGTGGAATACGTCGACCATCGAATCGAACAATGCACCCATTTTCCGACCGTCAAATATTTGGGTCGGAGGTCATCAATAAGTCCCGGCAAAATATTATATCGCTCGCGGACAGTGAGGTCTGGTACTTTGCGGGGCTGATGGGAATATGTCTGCAGCGACCCCGTGCCTCGTTGGACTGAAATGTCGTGTAGTCTGGGGAGAAGGACCCGACGTGTAATCGTATTGGCATTCGCAGGTTGTTCGACCTCATCAGCCTGTGTTTCATCCCTAACAAAGGGCCGGCTGGCATGCGACTACTCGAGCGCATCAATGGGCTACTCGTTTGTATGAGCGCTATTACTTTAGCGCCCTTGATGGAGCACCGATCAGAATTTCTGTCGAGGTACTCCATGGATCAGCTATGAAAAAGAAAAGAATCAAAGGGGGCGCTCAATGCGCCAATAATTGTATCTCGACTGCACGGGTAGACCCCGTCGCAGCCGTAGAGCATTTTTTTTTTTTTTTTTTAATACCCGTCAAGTATTGCTCTGGTGCTTCGTTTCGCCTCGTCCGACTGCTTTCAATGGAGAACGTTACCGGTTTCAACCACATGTCGGCCTTCTGATAGGGAAGACCGCGGTATGAACGTGTCGCTCCGACCCGTGCCAAATATTTTATATTTATCGGACACCGTAGGGCTCGGTTTATCGTGGAAGAGGGTTGGATGATTGCGGTAAAACAAGTGCAGTGAGATCGAGAATAGCTTTATCGATCCTTCGTGTATGTAGTCGGGTGGAAACAACGGCGTTCGGTACCACCGTCCACCAGTTGTGTTTCTGACGGGTTCTGACGGGTTCCCATCGAACTGGGGATGTGCTCCTTAGGATCGGGGCCGAAGTAGACTGCCCTCGTTACGTCGACTCGCACCTTGAAGCTGAGGACCTGCGATCCTGGCGATCAACTCAGCTTGAAGGTCTGCGGTCGTTGCGATCCGCTACGTTGTCTACCCCCTCGGCCTGTGTTCTGCCTCCCGAAAGGGCCAGCCAGGGAACTACTACTGTTGGCCGAAAGCATGGGCAATTGTCGGATGAGAGTGCAACTCTCCGACCTCCATTAGCTTGGGGCTCATTGTCGACTAGAGTGTAACTCTTCGACAGCGTCGATGGTTCATGCGCGGCGAAGAGAAAGAATCGAAGTCGGAGGGAGGTAACATGATCTTCGATTATTCATCCCCCTTTCTCCTAACTGTCGCTTTGGTCCGTGAAGGAATTGTCGGTTGCGACGGCGGTCTGTCTCGCCTTGCCCTACTGCAGGTAGTGGAACCAACATTCCATCGTGCTAAACAACGTTCCCGTTTCTAGCGGGCGTAAGAGCACGGAGAGCGTCTGACAAGCACATGCGAAGAAATTCAGTCGCTTGAGGGTCGTCAGGTCGGGGACCTTGCGAAACTCCGGCTTGATTTAATGGAAGTAATCCTGCAGGGAGCGAGTATGCTGGCGCATGCCACTTTGTGTAGTCGGGTAAGAGCGACCTGCGTTTCCGAAATATCTCATAACGACATATGTCGAACACGTGGGATGGTACACGTGGGGAGAATTCCGATGTATGTTGAGCGTTAATAGCGTCTCGACCCACGTCACGATACTATCCTACCTCAATCGTGATGCTCGAGGCCCACGATTCGACCAAGGGGATGCGTAGAGCACCGCTAAATACAGATGAGAAATAGGGTATTATGCTAACCGGACGTCGAGGACAGCGTCTTACGCCATGATCCATCGTCGCGGCTCTTGCGCGTGTGCCCCTGTCCAACCTATTGTCGTCAAGGAGTCACACTCTGTGGAAAGTCGGAGATCCGCTTTGCGAATTCCGAAACGTGTCGTCAGTCCTCTGTAGCGTGGGGAGGCGATCGGTCAGGAGTATCCGTGCGCGTCGGGGTATTTACCCCACGCGGTCGGACGTGATCGTTATGGATGTCTGCCGCAGGTGACTGCATCGGCACAACAGTCGGTTCCCCTGTCGTGTGATATGGCGTGCCATCGGGTCGCAAAATGCTTAGAAGCATTTGCGTGGAATTGCGCGGCTATGGCGGCCATGACCTGGCGAAATCTGTCAAGTGGATGAAATTGTCGCTCGGAATATGGCCAGGTCGTCGGACCCGCGTCGGACACTGCTGAGTGCTGTGCCTGATTGGGCGACACGTGTAGCAACTTGTGCTGAGGTGGTCGGAAAAGGGCACGCGGCCCGCCGGCAGAGTCAATCGGGCTGTATTAGCCCGTCGCTGGTTGATAAATCATTCTTATACGTCGGAGGCTCTCTGGTCCTGTCGGGGCAGAAAGCCATACTCAGGCCCGAAGGTCCTGGCGTTAGCTTTAATTGGGGTCTGTGGCCGACGACATTTGAGCGACATTTGAGCGACGTTTTGAAAGACATTTGAGCGACGACATGCTCCCTAAAATTGGGAGGATGCGTGGGCTGCGTCGTCGGCGTCGTCGTCGGGCGTGGCGGTTGGCGCACCCGAGGATGCAGCCCGACCGGCTAAGCTCGCGACCAGAGGTCGCAGCATGCCGACGGAAACGGAAGGCCGCTCTCCGACGGAGGCAGAACCATCCTGCGTCGCCGGGAGCTCAGAGTCAGAGTCAGTGTCGGACGACGCGATTCCCTCGGGATTGCGACGTCGTAGGCGACACGCGACAGCGACAGCGACAGCGACGTTGGAGACTGCACAGCAGCGGCGTCGGATCTGCGACTGTGGGCCGCGCGACTGCGGGCCGCGCGACTGCGACTGTGGGCCGCGCGTCGGCAGAGGCGCGGAGGTGTCCAATCTGCTTCACAGCGATCAGGTGATCACCCATGTGCACACGCCGCTTGCGCTCAGCGCTAGCGCAATAGGTAGCGCTGGCCTTATCAAGGCAAGGCCCGGCCATCGGCTTCGTCGTCGTCGTTGGGGCAATGCCCGCGCCCGTAGGCGGGGCAGCGGTCGGCGCACCCGAGGATGCAGCCAGACCACCGATGCGTCGGGGGGCAACGCCAGCGCCAGCGCCAGCGGCAGCGCCAGCGCCCAGAGGTGGGATCGCGATCGGCGCACCCGAGGGTGCCGCCAGACCTGTGAAGCCCGCAACCAGAGGTTGCAGCGTGCCCACTGAAACAGAGGGCCGCGCGTCAACAGAGGCGGGCGGAATCAGAGGGCCGCGCTTCGACAGAGGCGGGCTCGTCCTGCGTCGCATTGAACTCCGTGTCGGGCTCAGTGTCGGACGACGCAATCCTTTCAGGATCGGTGTCGACCACTGACGTCGTAGGCTGCTCAGCAGCGGCGTCGGTGCCCGGGGTTGCAATTCTGTGGGAGGCCATTCTACACAGGCAACAGCACAAGTCAGTAGGCTGGACAGGGATGAGTGGTGGGCTAGAGAGGGGGAATTACTCGCAACTCTTAAGAAAGCCCAAAACATCACCTGCCACAGGGACTAGTAAATTTTGCGAGCGTAACGAGCTGATAATGCCTCAAGCGTAACTGTGAATCGTCCAGAATACGATGAGGGAGATTAGCACTGCGAAGGTACGGACCACAGGGCAAGCAAGGAAGTACACCGACGAATCGAATTGCGCGACAGGATGAGCAAGATAGCAGGTGGACAGCACCAATAGAAGATGCAGCAAGCAAGGAGAGCCACAGGACAGACTCGTGAAGTACCCTAATTAAAGCAAGCACGGCTGAGGTGGCCAATGGAGCCGATGCTGCGCTATTGATCCAGCCGCGAGTATACCACTCGTGAATAGAGCGTTAGAAGCGATGACCAGAAGGCCAGGTCGTGAATGCTAGAATCGAGAACGTAGGCCAAACAGGGTCAGGGCAGGCTAGGAAAAGATGCCCATGCAAAACAGGTCGCAGGCGGCCTAGGTCGGGGCGAACCTGACAGGACAGAGCACTGCGAGAACAGAGCAGGCGCTACGTACTCGTAGCTACAGGTCAGGGCAGACAGCCCAAAGAAGAGCAGCAAATGCCAGAAAGCTGACAGGATGTCCTGGTGGGTGCGATTAATTCGAAGAAAAATTCGTATGCGTGCGTATGTATGTGTATGCGTGCGTATGTGTATGCGTGAGGTCCCTAAGGAACGAAACCAGCTCCGCTACCAGTGTAACAGCTCAGGATGCTCCTAGCAGCTTGAGGGGTTAATCTAGTGTAACGTGCTACGTGATGTATGTTTACGTGTATGTTGATATGAGTGAACTAGCAGAACAGGTGGAGTGTTACCTAGGTATGGGATGTCGAGTAGCTTGGAAAGAACGTCTTCGTGGTAGGAGTAGAAGGGTTCGTTCCGAGTAGCTCGTGTCTATGTACGCAACGTGTGCGTTGTGAGAGATGAGGCAGTACATGGGTATGGTACTGTATCATGTGCGTTCGTCACGTGGCTTACGGTGAAGGTGTACCCGTATGCCTTGCTGGAAGGCCAGAGTACCCGTGAAGGGTTCTGTACCGTTACACATGCACTGTTCAGAACCCATGCAGCAGGCCATACTTGCAAACACTGATGTTGCTGCCAAAGCCTACAAGTTCCTCAAGGTCACGTATGGAGAACGGAACTCTAACCAGGAAACAGGTGTTGTGAGATCCATGTACAATCTCAGCATGACGACAACTAAACCACTGCATGTCTACCTCTCTCGAAGCTATGAGTTATACTCCTTGCTTCCCCAAGTCAATGGAGTCAGCAACACCTCCATCCCTGCTTTCCTTAGCATCATTGTCCAGGGACTCTCACCTCGCCCAGAATACAATGGTTTCAGGTACTCCTTCCACAACTCTGTCTACCCTGACTTTTCATCATTCCAGACACAGATCATCAGGTACCAGGTTTCCAATCAGATATCTGACTCTACCATCTCTCCCGAGGAAACCGAGCACATGGCAGCTGCTGTTTTCCAGGGACGACCAAGGAAGGACCATGTCCCATCAACCCAGATGACCTGGTGGAACTGTAATGGTTTTGGACACAACTCCCTTGCTTGCCCCACCACCTCCACTGACCTGAAGTACAGACCTTTACCGTTTTCATCTACGTCTGGCAATAGGGGATCTCCATCACCCCCCAAGAATGCAGCCAGGAGGTCGTCCAGCAAATCCAAGTCCCCTAGGAGAGACCTCAGGAACTCCAACAGAGACTCCAAGGGCTACATCTGCCGTGACAAAAGTAGGCATGCCCATGTGGCAGATGATGACTGTTCTACTTCCCAGTCCAGCACAGACAATGAGGATGAGCACAACTTCATGGCATTTACAACTGATGGACCCCAGCCTCTCCAGTATGCTGAGTCAACAAGAGGCAAGTCCACACCCCTATCTCTCCCACATGCCCCCCTGGATGACAGTACTTTCTTTGGACCCATGATTGATACAGATGCCTGTCTTAAAGAAAGGGAAGAGTCCATGCCAGAACTAGTCTCAAGTGATGACAGTGATGATGATGATGATGATGATGAGGGGAATGGAAATGTGGATCATGCTATCAGTACACCCCTTGATCACTACTAGACAGCTCTCCAAACAGAATGGCTTTTAGACTGTGTAGCCCATTCCCACTGCACCAATAACCCCTCCAACTTGCATGACATTCAGGATCTCCCCCAGCCTATTAGCCTTCAACTGGCTGACCTTGGAGCAGCCCCACTCCTCTGCATCCAGAAAGGGAAAGCTCACATCAGGGGACACCATGGATCCCTGACCACCCTCCACGATGTGCTCCTTGCTCCACCCCTGACTACAGCCAACATCATCAGCTTGCATGCAGCACACAGGCTCTCTCCCAAGCTTCAAGTTCACATGTCCAATGCTACTGGTACTCTCTCCTTACCAACAGCCAGGGGTACAAAGACTATCCTCTTATGCCCCAAAAGGCATGGCCTCTACTTCACTAGCACCTATAATAACCCTACCCTTCCCCCTATCCCCAATACCCCGTCCCCTTTGATAATCATGATGGTCACCCAACCAGAACTGATCAACCCAGCTGCCCACTACAATGATGACTTTGCTGGCAGCTGCTCCATCCCACATGAAACTGCCAGCAGCTCCACCAGTCTACCAGATCTGATCCCAGTCATTGGTGATGATGACATGCCTGACCTTGTCCAAGCCAGTCCACCATACATCCTTGCTCCAGTCAGACAATGGGGGGGAATTCACATCACACCAAGATGATCTGTACACCACCTCTTCACATGACTTCATCCCAGATCCTGACTGCTCCAACGCCCCCATCCAACAGCTTCCCACTGTTCCTCATGATGACCTCTGTAACCTAACAGTAGCAGAGGCCATAATAGAAATGGACATCCTGCTAAATCAAGCCTGGACCACATATTAGAATGCATTCCCTGTTGATGGACAGGGGTCCTGCACTCAGCATGAGCTCTCCCAAGCCTTTAGATTTGACCAGTGGATTCCATCAGCTCCTTCCCCTTCCCCTGATCAGCCCCTCACTCATGTCAACATGAACACCTACCCAGTCCATTTCCTTAACAACACTGGTCTCTCCAGAACCAGGTTTGGAACCCTCCTGACTACCCTCAACAACTCCCCTTCTGCCCTTAGAGCCTTTAGCATTAAATGGGCGTTCCTGCTTCCGAACGGATTTTTTATTTTACTGAAATCTTACGATAAATATTGTAAGATCATTTTCACAAATTAATTGATTTTGCTTTTTTGGTGGCTTTTACGAAAATATCTTACAATTTATTTTGTAAGATTATTTTGTTGTATTCCTGAGAAAGAGACTATTCCTTTCAATTTCAATTGTAACATTGATTTGCTCGTTTGGAGAGAGAGAAAGTATTGGAATACAAAATCAATTGTAGAGGACAGTCAAGAGGAAGGTGAAAGCTGCTTACAAAGTCTTGAACGCATTGCTCATAATTATTTATCTCACAACTCACAACTCAACAGTTCAAAATTACAACTTAGTACTTACGACTCCGAAATCTGTACTTATGTGTACCTCATAATTTATAACTCACAACTCAGAACTTATATGTACCTTATACAAGTCAGAACTAATAACTCCTAACTCAGGACTTATTATTCATAATTTCATACCTCATAAGCTCATTATGTACATAACACAAATTTAAATCCTGAAATCTGCAACCTGCCATCCTAGAATCCTGAAATCACTCAAAATGTGTGTTGGATGGTGCAAACAAGTACACTCGTGAAACTTGTGCACAATGCTAATGTTGCACTGCTGCCAACAAGTCCATTGGTGCTAACTTCTGCACTTAGTGCTGACAGATCATGTGCTAACTGACTCGTCTTGCTCTGGGAACAAGTTGGCACGCAACCCAACGAGGGCTAAATCTAACTTCTTGGTCCTCATCAGCCCTTTTACTGTTCCTGCACTGATGCAGCTTTCCAGAACCTTCTCCTTGCAGGCCTCGAACTCGTCCTCAGGCCAATCTGCGGCTTTCTTCTCGCGATATGTCTGGAGACACGTCTCTAGCTTTTGCATCATTTCCTCACTGGGCTCAGCAGGGTTGTCGCGAAACTCTGCGTCAATGTCTTCCTGAACCAGTACCGCCGTCCTCACCCTTGTTTCATCATCTGCATCAGTACAGGCTTCGAGACGTGATAGAATAGCCTGCTCCGTTTTTGCAAACATGTTCAAACGCCATGCAGCAGCCCCAAGCTTCTGAGTGATACAGTCCAAGCCAATGGCGTTCCTCCTCTCTAGCAAAGCCGCTAGCATGCCCGAGGCATCGCCAGCTTGCATGCACATCACATAGTTGCCAACGGAGCTAAGCTCCCGCACAAAGTGACGGAATTCGGCGACACTTTTCCTGCGGTATCCAACTTGTTTGGGACTCATCGAGCAGCCGCTAATGTCAGGGCGTCCAATGGCACTTTTCTGTGCGTCAATAGGCGGTAGGAAGACCGTGATGGCAGCGGCAAGACCAGAAGAAGAAATGGAAGCTTTCGAAGACGGGCCCGCTTGTCCCGCACCTTGATGCAAGATCCCAGAGATGGCGATGCTGGTGGAATGTGTCTTGAAGTCTGGCCCCATGCGTGTAATGTGGGTAAGGCGAATGTCAGCCACGCCAGCTTCTCTGAAAGCCACAAGGAACCTGCTGCCTTCCTCTTGGTTGGTGTACACGACCACATGACACACTGAGGCAAACTTCCGATTCTGGCCTGCTAAGTTCCGCAGCATGTCGATCACATCAGTCGAACTCCAAGAGTCTTCATCGACGAGCCACAACGGTCCCTTTTCATCGCCAGTGAGACAGGGGTCGATGATCACCAAGTCGATCAGTTTGCCAGGCACCTGCAAGAGTAAACGAAATATGTACAAGTCAGTTAGATTATGGGTTGGAAGACAAGTTGAACAACGTGATGCTCCCGACTGTGATCGGAAGGATTATGTGTAATGGATTTTGAAGTGGTGAAAAGACATGCTTAACACATCATCCTCCCGATTATGATCGGGAGCGTCAACTTTTCAACTTGTAGTCTATCATTTTAAACATCTACGCACCTTACGGATTTCATCACACTGGAATGTTTTCGCCTTCATGTTGTAAAGGTGCGCGCTGACTGTTGCCGTCTCTAGCTGGACCCGACCGGCTCCAATCTGGTGGTCAGCGTCCATGAACACTGCTGTAGCTGCCGACATCAGGTGTGGATACATCTGTCCACCATCGTAGAGACGGAAAAAGCGTTCGGAAGGCTCTCCCCTTTTCCACACTGGCAAATCACCGTACTTTACTGCCAATGACAACAAGACCTCCTCTGTCAGGTTCAACATCGGAATCCCTGCTGCTCCATCTTTCCTCCGCCTTGTTAAGTCCATGACGAGGAAACCCACGACTCCCCTGATGGTGTTCAACGCATCGAGATGGATACTGCGAGGCGGAATGGGGTGTGCGAAAAGCAGTTCACGGCAGGCCTCGAGGAACTTGGACATATCATCACAGATTGGTTGTTGGAGGCCGTCTGTCGCCATTGGGTACTCCTGGTCAGGCTGAACTAGCAACTTCATGTCGTCAATGCTAGCGGCCAGGGTACTGATAATCTGTGCCTGGTTTTTTTGCTGGACCCTTGTCCTGATCACAGAAAAACACCTGTCGAGAAGCTGGTTTAGCGCTTCCTTGTCTGTCGCGAAACTCAGCAGACCTCCCACTTGCGTGACCTCGGTGATGGTTAGCTTGGGCATCAAAACTTCATCCCTAGGTGGTATACCATACCAATCCCTTCTCTGGGCGGTATAGTCCCTCAGCCACCCGGAGAAGACCTGATGTGCGGGAATCGAAGCATCGGATCGAATGCCCCCGATCAAGATTTCAGAAGCTGCCTTGCTGCTGAAGGCGATGCCACCCAGCGGAAGGGGTTTGTTGGTAACGGCGGGTTCCGCGTTATTGCCCAAGAAGGCGTGCATGTGCGTGAAGCCCTTTGCCTCAAGGTCAAGCGGCGAACCAGAATTGAAGCGTTACTTCAAGTCGTCACGAAAGGACACAGGCGAGACATTGTGTTGCTTGAGAAGCCTGTCGATGATGTAGATGACGAAGCCCGCTGACACTTCTGTCTTGTAATGAACCAACGAAGCCTTGTATGCCGATGCAAACGTCTGCGAATAAAAGAGTTTTCTTGTCATGATAACGATCATACTAGGAAGCATCTCCCGATCATAATCGGCAGCATCATCCAATGCAAGAAGGGATTCGCCGTCAATAACTAGATATGGCACACGCACAGTCTTCCCGATCATACTCGGCAGCATCGTCCAAAGCGAGAAGTGAATTTATGTCAATAACGAGACATGGCACACCCACAGTCCTCCCGATCATACTCGGAAGCATCGTCCAATGCGAGAAGTGAATCGCTGTCAATAACGAAAAATTGCACACCACCGTACTTCATCACAATCATCCCGATCATGTCTGAAAATAACTTAATATACAACATGAACCTACCGCGGTAGTGAACGCGACATTGTCCACTTCGTCCTTGATCTTGAAAGCTTCATACTCGTGGACATACAAGTCGTCGGTCACGGACTTCAGGAAGAACTTCAGCTCTCCAGGTGGCAGCTTCATAGTTTCCTTCATGTCCTCAACGAGGACCGACCTCATCTTGTCCTTAGCCTTTCCCTTAGCCCTTTTCCCATGGGATCCAGGTGCAGCTTCCTCGTCGTCCCCCTCCTCTTCCTCCTCATCGTTTGGCGGAGGCGGAGGCTCCACGTTCTGTAGGCGCTCAACAAGGTGGTCGGCGCCGATCTTCTCCCGGTCGTCCATGGAGGACATGATCAGGAAAGCCTTTTTGTAGGACTCTTCGTCCAAGCTCACGACTTTGAAGCGTGGCACGGTGGCACCCCCCTGGCTAGCAACAGCCTTCGTCAACTTCTCGTCCCCGGTGACACACAGAGTTTTGAAGTTGTTGTACTGGTCTGACTGATGCCCCTTCTCAGTCCGAGCGGGACAGCCTGCCTGAAGGTACAATTCACGCCATAGGAAGGTAAAAACCAAAAATGGCTGAGAGTCGTACCCCTCAGTCGACTGGCCGCTTGTGTTGTCCAAAAGGGAAAGGGGGCGAGCGTTCTGAAGCTTCTCGTCGTACGTGGCACCCTCCACCTCTGACAACCGGTACACGAAGCAATTGCGCAGAGGAATTTCACCAGGGCGGTCTGCTGCCCACTTGATGAAGGCTTGGGAGCTGTGGTACCCTCCGATGATCCATGGCTCGCCAAACTCCCCTTTCACATTGGAGATGTTGTTGAACGTCTGTTCCAGCCTGCTTGGATCAATATTAGCCCAACCTGGAGATACATTCTTCAGGTCCTTGCTGATGTCCATGAACAATACCTTCCCAGTGGCCATTGTGGTTTTCAAAAAATTGGCGAGGAGTTGATCGACTCGAACAGGGTCCAACACACGGATTCTGACAGGTAGCTTTGGAGGGAGGAACTTCGTGCAGTCCAATGAATGCTCTCCACCAAAATGCTTGTCGGTCAGAAAAGCCTTAGCCTTAGCCAAATCACCTTTGATGTTTCCAATGCTGTCCCCTTTCTTCTCTCCTGCCGGTGATCTCTTCGCCTTCGTCATAGTCTTCTTCTGCGAACCAGGCTGACCGCGACCTCTTTTCTTAGGAGCGGTTTTGGGTGCATCATCGTCGTCAGATGGCCCGGGCACAGTGTCGACAGAACTTCTTGAGTTCAAGTCTGAATCCTCCTCCAAGGATTGAATCTTGTGTTCGGGTACAGGAGTTTGTTTCTTTGCGGCTGGTGCATTGTCTGCAGCCTGCGACGCAGCACGCTTGCCTTTGCCCTCGTGTCCAGCAGGGTTCTTCTTGGGATCAGCAAACCTGAAGGGATTGATAAAACATATTTGACTTAGTGAGGGGTCAGAACATTGAACATCCAGTGTCTCCCGACTATGGTCGGGAGCATTGACATAGTTGATTACAGAAAGATTGCGGAATATTAAACATTGAATATCCAGTGTCCTGCCGATTATACTCGGGAGCATAGACATAGTTGATTGGTAAATTATTGCGGCAGATTGAAGATTGGACATACAGTGTCCTGCCGATTATACTCGGGAGAGTTGACATACTTGATTAGTGAATGATTGCGGTAGTTTGAGCATTGAACATCTAGTGTCCTCCCGACTATAATCGGGAGCATTGACTTAGTTGATTAGAAAAAGATTGCGGAAGATTGAACATTGAACATCCGATGTCCTCCCGACTATAATCGGGAGCATTGACTTAGTTGATTAGTAAATTACTGCGGAAGATTGAAGATTGAACATCCAGTGTCCTGCCGATTATACTCGGGAGCATTGACATACTTGTTTAGTGAGTGATTGCGGAAGTTTGAGCATTGAACATCCAGTGTCCTCCCGACTATAATCGGGAGCATTGACTTAGTTGATTAGATAAGATTGCGGAAGATTGAACATTGATCATCCGATGTCCTCCGGACTATACTCGGGAGCTTTGACATAGTTGATTGGTAAATTATTGCGGAAGATTGAAGATTGAACATCCAGTGTCCTGCCGATTATACTCGGGAGCATTTACATACTTGATTAGTGAATGATTGCTTAATCGGGAGCATTGACAAACCCAACAAGAGAATGATACAGAAAACATGTACTCAGAATACATGCAGTCCAAATTCATAAGCAACACCCATCTGAACTTACTTGACTATAGCCGGGCACGGAATAAAGATTTGCTTTCCATCTTGTTCTGTCCTTCCTCCATAGTCCATCAAGTCGTCTATGCAGAGCTGATAGGGGGACTTCCTACCCTTGCGAAGAAGCGCATCTCGTTTACTGTCCCATGCGACGATACCTATCTTGTGCACGCCTAATCGATCCTCTTCATTACCCACGTAGGTGAAGGTGACATATGGTGCCCAATACAATTTGGAGTCTGCATCACTTTCATCTCTGGCGATCTCGGTAAATCCAAGGGGTCCATCAGGGTTGTGAGGTCCTTCAACCCAACCAATAGGTGGTTGTTGTGGTGGCCCCTCTCTTACCCCTTCACGTGTTACCGCATCAGCTCCTGGTGTACGTTCCTCAGGTAAGTTTTCTGCTGCACGGACTTGTTTAGACTTGCTTGTGACACCACCACCTTTTGGAGGGGACATGCTACTGTTCGCAAAGCTCTCAACTGTATTGAAGGACAGAGTCCTAGGTTGCAACAGTCGAGGTTTCGCAGGCACTGCAGCTGGTTGTCGAGGTTGCGCAGGCACTGCAGCTGGTCGTCGAGGTTGCGCAGGCTGGGTAGCTACAGCACCAGAGCGTAAAGGTTTAGGTTGCACAGGTTGCTGCTTAGGTATTTTCCCGGGAACAACCCTTGAATGGTTTGTTACGAAGTTGGAGAAAATGTCTCTCCGCGTTTGTTTACGACGTGAATCGGTTTGCGTAGGTTGGAAGTTAGGAAGAAGGGGTCTCTTAAAAGAATTCACCTCGTCAGGATCTTTCGGCGGCATAATACCGACATAGCAAGCAAACTGATAGGACCTTGGACAGCGTCGAACTATGGCCTCTAGTTATTCACGTACTGCAAAATACAGTCTTGTGTTCCCGAATTGATTCTTACAGTATTAGCCCTTGCAGTTTGCTAGGCCCGGTCTATGTCAAAGCTCCCGAGTATAGTCGGAAGTTGCTGGTCCCGGTCTAGTCTGCTGGTAGCGGTACAGATCGACCCCGGTACATTTGGCTGGTCCCGGGTTCCGCGATCACTCACCCGACGGCAGGCCCACTGACGATTCCTTCTTATCATCTTGGCAGGCTTAGTTTCTTTGAGGGGAAGGGGCAAAATGGACGCTACCCCTTCCCCAGGAATTGGATTGGGCATACACCACTGGGTTGAGCCTATGTTGCCGGTACCTCGACGTCGACAACTAGATTTCGAGAATTCCAGTGGCGACGATGCGATCAAAACCGTGCCAGCCGAAGAGAGCGACATAGTTACCAACTCTGATACCGTGAATCAATTCGACAAGCTTATTACCTGTAAGTGCAAGAACACATGTCACTTGGTACTCCCACAGGATGTAATTCGCGAACGACGAAATGAATTCGCCGAGCTCGAACCTGCCGAAAGGCAACGTCGATGCTACATCGAATTGAATGCACTGGCAAGCAAGCGGGATCGCAAGACAGGGACAAGGAGTGTGTCGACAAGGTAGGTTGTAATTTGAAATTTGAAATTGTTATATCCGTGTAGAACCGTTACTCACAAAGGTAGGTTGTCAATAATTTGATCTTGCGCCTGAAGCGCCTGATGCGCCTGATGCACCTAAAGATTTTTGCAACTCATTTTATCAGGCTGCATCCGTAATCGGTTCAAATGCATGGCTTGCGATAAGTGGTCAGATCAAAAACAACAGAGAGTAAGTTATCCCGAATTCTCATGTGGTTACAGTGCACTTTGCTTCCTCCCGATTATGCTCGGGACAACCCAATACATCAGGCAACCGTATAATGATCCATTCTACCCTCCCGATTATAATCGGGAGCATCCATAACAATAAGCGACCTAACCTCGTTCCATTGGACCCTGTCTAGGTTTGAACCTGCTGTGAATGTGAGGAGGAAGAAGAGTGCACCCGCAGTGTTGAGGGACAATTTCAACGCTGCGATGAAATCTCTCGTAGATGAGTTTGGGGAGTCAATGCCGCACCAGACTTCATATGCTCCAGGATCTAGAGGAAGGAAAAAATCTAAGGTCATGCGCCCTTTGATTTTTTTACATTGCGGCATATTTCCAAGCAAGCAAGCTGTCTTTAGGGACATGAAGAAGAACGGCATGGTTCCTCCCAGAACATTATACAGCAGTTTGCGTAAACTATGGCATGCACATTGGTGGAACGTGAAGATAAAGACTTGGCAGCCTTTTGCCAAGTGCGACGACTGCGTCAAGTACCGAGCCAGACTCCTGACCACTACGTTTCAGCCAGCAGTTGATGAACTTCGTCAGAGTCAGGCTGTGCACCGTAATCAGATTTCCATTGGTCGGCGTAGGTATGACATCCGTGAAAAACTGTCTGAACAGTATCCGAAGCTCTTCTTGCACGCATCCGCTGATGCAATGGACAACAAGAAGACTAATCTTCCTCAGTCACGCCACTTCTCACATACAAAGAAGACCGCAGTAGGTGAACTTCTAAAGACACGCATCATGGGTGAGTACAAATACAGCGCATGTAGGACATGTCCTCCCGAGCATAATCGGGAGCATACACAGTATTTAAAACTTGAAATTATTACTTAACAAAATAATGCTAATATTCTGACTTCATGTTTCCTTCTATGTTAATTCAGGATTATTCTCCCAGGGAAGAGGCTTCATTGGTTATTGGGCTTTGCCATTCTACTCGCAGTCCATCAATCTGACTATATCATGCTTCCAACATTTCTTCAACCGGGTCCTTGAAGAAGAGGGGCAGCTTCCACCGTATTGCTTCTTGCAAATGGACAACGCGGCAAAGGACAACAAGAACGCTTTCATGTTCGCATACTTGTCCTTGTTGGTTGAGATGAACTGGCTTGAGGAAGTGTACGTCCATTTCCTCCCTCCCGGACACACACATAGCAATCTTGACCAAAAGTACTCTGTGATCTCGCAAGGGTTAAAGAACATGGAAGTGTACACCCTGGACCATCTGATGGGCATTGTTGGTAACTTATTCAAGAAAATGGGCCCTTACACAAGGCAAGACGTCGTGACCTCTATAGGGGACTTCTCCGCTGTCCTCCTAGACAACGTTTACAAGTTGTTCGGTCATGGCACTAGCACCGTCAAAGGAGTTAATCGCCGTTTACACGCATTCAAGATAACGAAAGGTCCCAACGGGAGAGTCGGTAAGAATACTTGATATACTGATATTTACAAATTAAATGCTACCGTGCGTGTATGTACTGTCTGCACAATGCTCCCGATTATGCTCGGGAGGAATATGGGTGTGCCATGTCCTCATTGATTTACATGTACAGTCTTCAATATAAATTAAATGATACAAAGGAAGTTGTACCTAGGACCTAGGATGTATTATCCAAGGGATGCTCCCGAGTATAGTCGGGAGGAATATGGGTGTCCTAAATGATTCACTAATATACAATACATGTTTGCACACCAACAATTGCAGGGGTCTATTACAAGGAGTATGACGAGTCAGGATCTTGGAGAGGACAGTGGGACAATGACGCTGAACCTATTTACGTCCTCCAAGGCTTCCCACTGGTGGACACCAGAACAGTATTTAAGGAAGCCCCCAAGATCAAGATTGAAGAGCTCGAGAATATCGAGGCAAACTGGGCGGCTGTCTGGAAGACTATTCATAACGAGAAGCCCGGAGGTGACGTCCTTGCAGGCCACATGGCCGATGGTCCTGTACAAACCGCCGGTGACGACCGTGCAGGACCCGTAGCTGATGTCCGTGTACGACACGCAGCGGAGGACCTTCTAGAACCAGCAGCCGATGACCAGCAGCCGATGGATGAACCAACAGCCGATGGCCCATCCCATGCCCAGTCCTTCAAACATATTGCCGAGAAGCTTCGTGAAACTTGGGAAGCCAGCAATAAGTGGTGGACTGATTTCTTCAACGTTGAGAAGAGTTATTGGAGCACTCAACCAGATGATGCTGTGACTGGGGAGTACCCGAAAGACCAACATTTTGTCGACTTCCCATCGGAGTTGTCAGCAACCAGTCGTGTTCTGACACAGTCTGAGAAATCAATGGCCAAGCGCTTGATAGCAGCATTGGATGACTTGTCCATGGATGTGTCAGACATTTTACCTGCAAGTAACGAGATTGCCAAGACTATGAAGGTCGCACACACTTTGGAGACTAATATGGAAAGGCCAGAGGAGGAGGATGTGTTGTACTTATATTCTTCACAAGGGACGAAGCCGGATAGAAGAATAGCCTACGAGCCCACTACTGATTTGGTTGTTGGTCATGTCGCTGTGGTCAAGGTACAAATGGATGACTCTAGCGGATTGAGAGGATGGGACGTGGTGGAGGTCAAATCACTACCAGTGAGTGGAGAAGTGGAATGTGTGTATTTAAAGCCCTTGTACTCTGGGTCTCAGAAGTTGGTGTACACTGAAACACAATACCCAACTTGGCCAGAAGATTGGATGGACCACAAGCTTGTGCCTATTACCGTGGGGGTTAGGAGAAAAGCAACATGGACGGGCGATATTCCCATTGACGCATTTCAATTTAGCTGCGAACCCACAAAGGGTATGAAGATCTAAAGAAAGTACCACACAAGCATGCTCCTAGCTTGTCAATCCATTGAGAAGGACACCAGGGCAGAGGCTGTGCAATCGGATGGAGACAATGCAGACATTGCTGAGGAGGAGGAGATGGAGGAGGAGGAAGATGGGGATGGGGACATGGAGGAGGAGAAGGAGGAGGAAGAGGAGGACGAGGAGGGGGGGGAGGAGGAGGAGTAAGATGTTTGACACATAGCCGTTTTTTACTAATGAATTATACTTACGATTTTTATTGTAAGATGTAAAAGCTGAATTCTGCCTGCCGACTTATAACCGTCCGCTTTCCCTTTATTTCTTACAATTATAATTGTAAGACACGAATTGATGTTAACACCTTTTGTTACAAAATATGGCATTTCAACGTTGTAACATTCGCAATCTGTACGTTTCTCCGTCTTTCAAGCTCATTTCAAGCATATTTTGTCAAAATTGACTACAATCTTACGATTTTTATTGTAAGATTGCATTTGGAAAGCATCAAAAGACCCCTAAAAAGTGATCGTAAGATTGGAAATCCGTTGGGAAGCAGGAACGCCCATTATTAGACCTAGACAGCCTGTCCCCACTCTCATTGACCAGCTAGCCAACAAGTTCCCTACCCTGCTAGCATCTGAGCAGACTAAGTTCCCCAACAGACAGATGCACAGCAGCCCTTCATCAGTCTGTGGACCCCTTCTCAAGCATGTCAACAGATTGCAGCACATGGTCCACATCTACCCCACTGTTTCTACAGCTGACAGGCCCACCCTTCAGTGGGCCACCTGCCTACAAGCAGCCATGGTTCAAGCACATGCACGGGTCCTGGTCACCTGGCCCAAGATGCTCACGCACCCCATCAGCTGTTTGAATCTTGGAGGCAAAGTCATCTGTGTCAACAACCTCGGCATGCACTGGAACCCAATGGATTTCACATTCATCAACATGCTGGACACCCCAAGGATGTCTAGGAAATCCTTCTCCACCCTCTTGAAGAAAATCCACAGCCAGCTGGACCTTGATGGATACCCAGCATCTGGCACCTAAATATGCACCCATAGTCTATTGCTCATTATTGTTTTAGCCATGAACACTCTAAGATTAATCTGGTGCTTTGTACTGCCTCATGTACTGATGCCCCCTTTGTTTTAGTTTACCTCATCAAGTTACTGCCGTATGTCTGCAATACTCCAATTTAGGATGAGCCCCAATTATGGGGACTGGCACAGAAATCTTGTCTAAACTTATTCTCCCATCTTGAATCATGCCAAATCTCGTAACCAGCTTCCTGGCAGCTTCCATGCAACCTGGCCTGCAGACTATCTGCAGTTTCCCCCAGCTTCCTAAGGCAGCCTCCCTGCTACCTTTGTAGACTGACATTGATCTGAAGATCTCTGCTTTTAATGTGCCGTGTCCCCTTGGATCCTGTTCCAAATAAATTATTATTTACAGCATCTCCTGCCAGCCATTAGCATATCTGAATAGCCTTGTCAGCCTTTATACTTCAATAATTTCTTTATGCCCCTTAGTTAATTCCAGGGATTCTTGTATCCAAGAATACCTTGAATTGGGGGGGATGTTATTGTCCGTTGCGTCGGACACTGAGTTGGCATAGTGCACGCGTGGTCCTGGTGCCCCAGGGCCCGGGTTGCCTGCCGCCAGGCCATAGGCTAGCTATGGCCTACACGTGTCTTCGGAATCTTCCTGGAGACTTCCTATTCTATATAGCCGCACGAGTTGCGATGTTAGGTCTCTGCTCTTCAGTGTTCACTGTGTAACTACTCTATCGATTGAAATAATTATGTCAGCTTCAAGGTGCACGAGCTTGCTTTAGTTCGAGCTGAAAAGCTAGCCAGGGGAGCTGCCTAGATGCTGCTGCTTGTAGCCTAAAAGAAAAGCTCTGCTCTGAATACACAACAAGAAGATATTGTTAGGTTGGTTCAACTTGCTCTGGTCCCTAACATTCACATCATACTAGTTTGACTCCAAAGAACTTGCTGATTTTCAGCTGTCCAGAAAAGGGTTTGAGGTCTTTGTACAGAGCAAGATGCTATGTGCGTCTCAACATCATCAGCAGCTGTCCTGACTTTCCCACATGGAGGGGTTCTCGTCTGAGTACCTCAGCAGAACTTCTCGTTCTGCTCGAACAGTTGCCACCAGGGTACTTCAATTGGCCAATTTGACAAGCGCTATAGGGCACTGGAGAAAATAAAATCTGCGCTATAAGCGCAGAGGCAAAAAAAAACGCAGCGCTTTCCAAAAACCTAAAAAAAAAGCGCTAAAAAAAACTGCGCTTTAAGCGCAGGGGGCCCTCAGGAAGTTTTTTTCATATACCTATGCCGGAAGTTTTTGTAATCAGCCTTACCCCCCCCCCCCCCCCCCCCCCCCAAAAGGCCCATATCTCCTTGCTTCACAAATTATAATTAAGGGGGCAAAGGATGGTCTATAATGATCCCCTCGACGAGCTCTATCCATTTATGGTCTTACATTTGGATATGCTCGCAGTTTGACAACATGGTCCAGCAAACACCCTTTCCTAGTCCTGATTCTGAGCTGAGCTAGCTAGTGTTGGTGTTTGAGAATTTGAAGGTGGCGTTAAGCCCAAGTCGCATGCCCGCGTACCCTCCTTATACCCAAGAAGTTTGGGGAGGAAAGATTGAGTTTCTGGTTTGACCCATACACATACGCACGCATACGATTTTTTCTTCGAATTTATCGCACCCGCCAGGACATCCTGTCGGCTTTCTGGCAGTTGCTGCTCGCTGTTCCTGCTCTTCCCTGTAGGCTTCGAGTACACGTAGCACCTGTTAGGTTCTCGCAGTGAACGGTCCTGTTAGGCTCGACACGCCCTAGGCCGCCTGCGACCTGTCTTGCATGGGAATCTTTTCCTAGCCTGCCCTACCCCTGTATGGCCTGCGCTCTCGATTCTTGCATTCACGTCCTGTCCTTTGGGCCATAGCTTCTCACGCTCCATTCCCGAGCATCTTGAGCGGGTTTTTGATCAATTGGGCAGCTGCGGCTCCATTTGCCACCTAGGCCGTACTTGCTTTAATTAGCGTACTTCACGAGCCTGTCCGCGACTCTTCCGGCTTGCTGCATCATCTTTTGTTGCTGTCCACCTGCACGTTCGCTCATCCTGTCGCGCAATTTGGCTCGTCGTTGTCCTTTCTGGTTGCCCTGTGGTTCGTGCCTTGGCAGTGCTTTTATCCCTCATCGTATTCTGGACGAACGCGTCATATACAGTTACGCTTGAGGCATTATCAGCTCGTTACGCTCGCCAAAATTACTAGTCCCTGTGGCAGGTGATTTTTTGGCCTCTTGTGGTTGCGAGTAATTCTCCCTCTCTCGCCCACCACTCATCCCTGTCCAGCCTACTGACTTGTTCTGTTGCCTGTGCAGAATGGCATCCCACAAAACAACCAAGGTAAACGACGACGCGGCTGAACAGCCTACGATTTTGGTGGTCGGCACCAATCCTGAAGGGATGGCGTCGTCTGACACTGAGCCCGACACTGAGCCCGGTGTTACGCTGGATGAGTCCGCATCTGCCGACGCGCGGCCCTCTTTATCAGTGGGTACGCTGCAGCCTCTTGTTGCCGGCTTTGATGGTCTGGCGGCACCCTCGGTTGCGCCGACCGCTGCCCCGCCTATGCGCGCGGGCGTGGCCCCAACGACGACGACGACGCCGCTGGCCGGGCCTTGCCTCGAGGAGCTCAGCGCTCGCTGGGCAGCTGGCGCTGAGCGCAGGCGGCATGAACATATGCCTGGACACCTGATCGCGGCGGAGCAAATTGGTAACCTCCGCGCGCAGCTCGATCAGGCCGCCACCGCCAACTCGGCCCTTACCGACCAGTTTACGACGGCGGTATCCGCTAAGGACGCCAACATCGCTGACCTGGTGCAGCGCCTCGCCGCCTCCAGCGCGGCTACCGAGGCCGCATTGGCCAACGGCGACCCTACAGAGAGGCAAGAGCTGTTAAAAAGCCACTACTTCCTCGGCAGGGATCTGACTAACAGTCGCAAGGAATTGTGCGACCTCCAGGCCGCTTTCACTGGGGCCGCGGCGATCGCCAAGTCCGCTATGGACGCGTTGAGCACAGAGCTAGCGGCTAAAGAGGCCGAGCTCAAGGCTACGCAGACCAACCTTGCTCGATCTCAAGCAGGTGAGCGCAGTCTGACGCCTGATGGGTATAGAACCAACCTGCCTTTCTCGGTTTGCAATCCATTTGATCATATTGAGGACACACCTTCCCGCTTGGGTACACCTCACGATGTTTTGCCCGTGAATCGCACGCTGTTTCCCACTAAGCCGACGCCATTGTCTAACTCGCCACGTCCTTCCCCCCATGCAGAGATCGCCCCCATTCTCGCTGAGAACGCCCGCTTGACTGAGGTCGTCGCGCAGCTGACTTGCGAGAACGTCGCCTACGGTAAGCGCCCAGTCGCTGCTCCCGCGGCTGCCTCTACCGCCGCCATTACCCAAGCGGATGTCATGGCCATGATCGCGGCGCACCACTCTACTGTGGCGCACAAAGAGACGGTGCCGATGGACACTGAGGACCCTGGCGGTTCTTCCAGCGGCGCCGCCTTCCATGGGGTTGGGAACGGCTGGACTGTCGGGCGCAAGCATGCGCTTCCTCAGTCCGCTCATGAGGACGACGCCGCCCCTCTGGACCCCATCTCTGCGCGCAAGCAAGCGTTTCTGCGCGGTCGCCAGATTAAGGCGTCGCCAACCTATGCCAAGGCTGCGAAGTCGGATGGTCTTCTCCACTACCACTCCGCGGACCATCCCGTCGCTCCCTATGCCGACAAAAAGCTGGCGGTGCATATGAACTCGTACGCTGACGGGCTCCTCCTGGACTGCGAGCCCGAGAACATCGTGGAATCGCTGCAAATGGTTGATGATCTCCGCGACATTATGACCCTTCTGTACAAGGCGTCCAAGATGCGCAAGCAGAACTGGATGCAGTTCATGCCTTTGAACATCAAGGACATCGCCGACAAGGACGCCGCCCTCAAGGGCACTAAACTGAAGCCCCACTACCCGGCGGAAGAGGCCAATGACGAAAAAATGGACGAGACGTTGCCTCGTGCACCTGACAGGCAGGTGCGGGTTGCGGGGGATTCAGGGTTGTTTGATAAACTAGCTGTCGCTCAGGTAGCCCCGGCGTTTGATCCTGAACCATTTCGAATCCCCGACGTCTATGCCCCTTTGGGTGGTCTTACTCGCAAAATGCAACGTGGTTCGGTCCCGCGGGGGGGTGCTACCCCTTCCCCGCCGACAGCACCGACCGCCGCTCCCTTCCCACCCGACGGCCCATTTTCGGTCTCCGACTCTGCGTCATCGGACCACGACTTAGCCGATTCCACAGGTTCGCCCCTCCAGGTTCCACCTGTCAAACCGACCTCGAATCGCGCTCCTCGCGCTCCTCGGGCTCCAAACGAACAAGCCCGGAAACGCAAAACCTAACGGTACCATGGTTCCCGTGGAAATTCCTGAGAAATTCTGGGAGTGTGTCTCCACGGACCTCATTACGGCGCTTCCGCCAACTTCTTCTGGCCATGATGCCATCGCTGTATTCGTCGACAAACTGTCGAAGATGGTTCATGTCGAACCTTGTCATACTACGATAAACGCAGAGGAATTCGCTTCCCTTTACCTCAATCGTGTCATCCGCTATCATGGTATCCCAAAGAAACTCCTTAGTGATCGCGATGCGCGATTCACAGGGCATTTTGGCGTGGCACTCCATCGATTAATGGGCACGTGACAAGCGTTCTCGACTGCGTTTCATCCTCAAACTGACGGTCAGACGGAACGCATGAACCGAGTCATCGAGGACATGATTCGCCACTACGTAGGGCCGTACCACGACGATTGGGATAAGTCCGTGGCGCTTGTGGAATTTGCAATCAACAATTCCTACCAAGAGTCCATTCAAAACACCCCATTTCGGGCGTACCTTGGTTACGACCCTACGACGCCGCTAAAGGCTGAGGTCGAATCGAAATGTCCGGCTGCCAACAATTGGTGGGCCGATCACATTGAACGACAAGATCAATGCAGGGCATGCATGCAGGCCGCTCAAGATCGGCAGAAAGCCCATTACGATAAACGACGAACGGAGGTTTTCTTCAACCTTGGTGATGAAGTTCTCTTGTCCACCCACAATATGAAGTTCAAAGCAACGGGTAAACCAAAATTGACGCCTCGTTTTGTTGGCCCCTATACGATTACGGAATGCATTGGTCCACGCGACGAAGTCACCGGAGTCGTCCGGCAAGTCACGGCGTGCCGCTTGGCTTTGCCCAAGATGATGCGCATCCACCCCGTGTTTCACGTGGGTTTGATAAAGCATTGGCGCTCCGATGGCGTTGCCCATGTTGGACAACCGCTTGAGTTCGACTCCGACGGCGCTCCAATTTGGAATATCCAATGCATCATGCGCGAGAAATCGCGTGTCATAGGCACATCCAGCAAACGACGTCTCGAATACTTGGTCCGATGGCGAGACTTCGGTATTGAGCAAGACACTTGGGAACTCGCCAAGGCGGTCAAGAAAAGTGCCCCTCACATCGTCGATGCATGGAAATCACGTGTTACGCCCGTTATGTCCCGACGTACGTCAAAAAAACGGGCCCATCACCAACCCATCGCACTCGACGCATACGACACGGCGGTCAGATTGCTTTATTCGTAAATAAAGCTATCTTTCCCGGAGTACTCAAAAGGGATGTTAAATGGTTCTCTCCAAAACCAACTTGATTCATCAAGTATATTTTGAGCACGGCACATACGACTACGACTGGTATTCACATCCCACCTTTCTTCCGATCAGATGCAAGGTCCGCATCTCTTCTGGAGAGGGGGGAGTGTAACGGTACAGAACCCTTCACGGGTACTCTGGCCTTCCAGCAAGGCATACGGGTACACCTTACCCGTAAGCCACGTGACGAACGCACATGATACAGTACCATACCTATGTACTGCCTCATCTCTCACAACGCACACGTTGCGTACATAGACACGAGCTACTCGGAACGAACCCTCCTACTCCTTCCACGAAGACGTTCTACCCGATCAACTCTACATCCCCTACTTAGGTAACACCCCACTGTTCTTCTAGCTTACACATATCGACTTACACATAAACATACATCACGTAGACTGTTCCACTAGAATAACCCCCCAGTATCAGCATGAATAGCGGTGCTCTCACTTGTTTATGTCTTGGTGACTCCTTGTGTACTCCCTTAGAACTATCGGTCCTGACAGTACTGTGACAGCTTCCCGTAGTGACAGCTTCCTGTGGACTGCGTCACTAGTTCCCCTGACACGGACTGTATAGCCTGTACCCTTATCAGGGTACAGGCTGCCGCTCCTTCCTCCACTGGTGCCCCTTAATGGGTCTCCTGTGCTTGTAACGTTATTCTCGTCTCCGTGTATAGATTTCCGCTGCTTTCATCTCTGTCCACTCCACGGAGTGTATTAAAGCTGATAGGTTATCGGGCTCCTCATGGTACCACTGCATTGCAATGCATCTTATGCGTCGTCCTCTACTTGGCTTCAACGAGCTTCATTCTGGAAGTTCCGAAGTCCTGACATGACGACAAATTGGCTAGACGATTGCGCGCCAGCGGCCTTTGCTGCCGGAGAGGAGGATCCTTCCGCCATCGTGGAAGTAACCCCCCCCAATCATTCCTCCATCTTCCCTTCTTTTTTCTCCCCTGCCGTCTGTCGCCTCCTCCCGTCTGTCGTAGATGACTGTGACGTGCAGACTCAAGTCGGCGACTAGCCTGGACATCGGTGGAGGTTCCCCGTCTTCGTCTGCTCGCGTCCTTGACGTTGCTACCAAATCTCCGGTGTTTGCGGCTCTGCCTGCGGAACCGGAGGTTGCCAAGCCGACCAAGCTCCCTGCTGATGTCTACGTCGTCTGTCCCCCCTTTGCTCTGCCCGGCCAATGGTCGGCTACTTGCATGAGCTTGCGCTCTAGTGGCTCTGTGCTACCTTCTGGAGAATTTTTCCGATCAAGCTGGCGGATCGCCGGCTCTGCCGTAGGGTTCGCCAGAGGAGACCAACCTACGCGTCTGGACCTGGAGATTCTGGAGGTGGTAGGAAGCAGGGGGGTATGGTCAGCACCACTACGGGTGCTGCTCCCTCTACCCCCCAACCGGGTGAGTTGAGCGATAGAGGGGGGGGACTTGGGATTGACTGATCATCGACGGCGGGATATTAGGACCTTTACATGCCTCGGCTCTGCTCTTCGCATCCTAGCGATAAATTTTCGAATTCTGCCCTTGCGATTTGCGATTTTCTGCCATTGGTGCGATTTTCTGCACCAGGTGCGACTTGCTGCAATTTCATCCTCGTCTCCTTTTTCCCATACCTCAAATCTCGACTTCGCCCTAACGCTTCCCCACTTTCTGTGATCCCAGGTCTCGCAGCGCCGGACTTCGCCCATGCTAAAGGCCGAAGTGGACGCCGTCCTGGCCCTAGTCCAGCGGCCGTGGAGGTTCTTTGGCATGATATCTTGGTGGATATTTTTTCTGTCTTAGGATCCTTGGGACCCCTGGGTGCGTTCCGTGGTTCGACAGAGGTCACATCTTTGTCTTACCGTGCCCCTGGTCCTTCCCCTGGGTGCCCTCCTTAGGTGTATGCCTTAGCTACATGGGTTTGTGTTCAAGTGTTTGAATTCTGATAGGGCTTAGGAATTTTTAGTTAAGTGGTATCGAGTAATGGTTGAATTCGTTTGGTGCTGTGCATTATTATCGATGGTATACACTGCTCAGCAGAACGCAACTGTGGAGAGGTACAATGGGGTCTTGCAAAACATAGCTAGTAGTATCCACTTGGAGTCTATGTTAGCTAAGTCTTTCTGGCCCTATGCCTTCCTCAGTGCTTGTTACCTACGTAACCTGCTGCCCAATCAGGGTGACAAGACTCTATACGAGTTGTTCTTTGGGGTTCTACCTGATGTGTCGTTGTTACGAGTGTATAGTTGCCATTGCTCGTTTGAAGTAAATGGGATATTGCGTAACAAGCTAGTCGAAAGGGCGTTATTTGGTAGACTGGTCGGGTATTCCATGGTTGTCAGCATGAATTGCGGTGCTCTCACGCGTTTTATGACTTGGTGACTACTTATGTACTTCCTTAGAACTATCGGTCCTGACAGTACTATGTCAGCTTCCTGTTGACTGCGTCATCGGTTCTTCTGACACGCGCTGTCTAACCTGTACCCTGATCAGGTTCCAGGCTACCGCCCCCCTTTCCTCCGCTGGTGTCCCTTTATGGTTCCACTGTCTTATGTAATAATATTTTCGTCTCCGCATTTATAGATTGGCGTGCTGCACACACTAAGTCCACTCTCCGGAGTGTTATCCAAGCTGATAGGTTATACGGTCCCTCATTTACTTCCACTGCTTTGCGATGCAACTTCCGCGAGGGCCTCCCGCTAATTTTGAGAAACTCCACGACAAGAATGGAGAATCTTGGACGCGCGGGATGCGCAGTGTCATTATCAGCAATGGCTGCGACCGTGTCCTTCCTAAGGAGGACCCGGGTCCTCTTGATGATTGGCTAGACGTCTGTGCACCAGCTGCCTCTGCTAGCGGTCATGAGAGTCCTTCCGCCATCGTGGAAGTAACCCCCCCCAATCAATCCTCAACCTTTACGGCTCCTTCTGCTACTGTCCGACGTCTATCTCCTGAGATTGAGGACGTTCTGATGCGACTCTGCTGTGCTTCCACTCAGATTATCCAGTACGCAAGGGCGCCTCCACCTCCTGATGCCCGTTTTGACTACGACTATCAAGAACTTGCTCGTCATCGCCGTGCAAATGGCTATGCTGATGACTCTGATGATGGTGATGAAGATCTGCAGAGTGCTATGAGTGGTGACTTCGGTGGAGTCACTCCTTCCACTGCTACTCGAGTGTTCAATTCTAAACCGTCTCTCCTGTGTATGAGCCTCTGTCGGCACCTGCTCTTTGCGCCTTCCCCGGAGTTTAAGCCTGATCCAGTCTCTGCGCCTCTGCTTGCGCCCCTTCCACCTGTCCTCCCGGAGGTGGCCAGCCGTCTTTGATGCAGAAGTCTGCGTCTTTCACCTTGCCTCCGGACCGAGGTCTGTCTGGCTACAATACTCGTGCTCGAGAGGCTTCTGCTGCTGGCCGCGCATCCTTTGCTGGCCCTTCGCAGGAGCCCCCTCCACCCCCGCCTCCGCCTGTGGAGCAGCCTCCTGCTCCTGGCCCTCCGCCATATGTGCCTCCTTCGCTGTCATGCGACTCCTGGGAGCATCTGCTCGATGGCGGACATCCTCTGCGTCTATCCCTGCAGGACTGCCGTCTTATCCGCCAAGCTCAACATGCTGGGGAATCCTTGGACCGCACTCTGTACGGTAGGCTGGATATGACTGCCTCTCAGGCTATGGTTGATAGCAAGGGTCGCCCTAGGCCTAGGCGTGTGATGGCTTATTCTGAGCTAGGTCTAGAGTGTCGGGCTTTTCTGGGACCTGTTATGCCAGGGATTAACTACCCTCCTGCTAATGGTGTGACCTTTGGAGGGGTTGGGCGTAGGAACAGTGACCTGCGAGGTTACCAGTTTGTTAAGGTGCCACTCCCTTTCTGTCCTGTTCGTCCTGATTTCGAGCTCATTGTGCGTGTTGCGCGTTCCCTAGATCTCATCAGGAACTTAGATGACGCTGGTCTTGCTGCTGAGTATTTTCTGGCGATTCGTGAGTCTTTAGCTCCTCGGTATGCTCCTCCTGCTGCTGGAACTTCGGCCTCTCATGGTGAGTCTAGTGTCGATCCTGCACTGTTGGGTTTCAGTGCGCTTACCCTACCCCGCCAAGAGTTCATGATCTTATCCATGATGCTTGCCAACATGACGGATGCCCTAGTCAAGGTGTATAGGGACTTTGCTTCACCTCGGGATATCTTTTTGCATATCCGGAGGCAGCAGTCCGATGCCCTGGCCTCGCGTGTCCCTCTCTTGCTGAAGGAGTATCATGCTTCGGTCATGGGCACTCATGAGCACGTTGACGCTTTCTTTCGTCGGGTTCGCGGTATGTGCACTGACCTGCGCAGTGCTGGGTTTCCGCAGACTCAGCGTCACGCCATGGGCATTATAGTTCAAGGTGCGAGTCTGCCCCGGTTCGAAACGCTGCGGATTAAGTATGGTATCCTGATATACAACCAGCAACCTGTTGAGTACTGGTCCTGTCTAGAGGAATATAGGCAGCTAGATATTCTAAACATAGCGCTCCCTCAGTCGGATTCCAGGCATCCTGGTTGGTCCCGGACCGCTCCTCAGTTTCCTGCTAATGCTGCATTTCAGCGGCGGCAGAAGACTGGTGGTGGTTCTGGGTCGAACAAGAGGCGCCTGGAATGCACCTGGGGACCATGCCCCCACAAGGATGGTCACTCGGAGGACCGTTGCTGGACGAAGTTCCCTGCCCTGCGAAGGGTCCCTGGTCGTGCAGGACCAACGCTTCTTCACCGTTGCCTGCTAACCTGGCCCTTCCAGGTCACCTTACTCCAAAGCAATTGTCTTCCTTGCAGGCTCAAATTGATGGGTTTGCTATGCAGAAGTAGCAGGTAAGCCCTGTCCTATTCTCCTGCACCTCTAGGTTCTCAAATGTGTGTAGTCCGAGCCTGTCTGAGGGTGTCTGGCATGTGGATTCCTGGAGCTGGAATGTCCATCACAGGTGATAGATCTTTGTTCACTGTGTTTGATGTTCCACTGAATCTGCCATCATTTCGATTTGGTGATGGTGTGGTTCAACGGGCAGTAGGTAAGGGATCCATTGAGTTATGTAGTGATTGGTTACCAACACCAATCATTCTAACTAATGTTCTCTACATACCTCACTGTCCGGTGAACCTCCTGTCAGTAAATGCTGTGGCTCATTCTCTCCACTGCAAGATTTCTTTTGATAGTATTAGTTGCACTGGCCACTCAGGGCTCTTCTATTCTCTGGTCCTTCCCTGCCTCCAGTGATGGTGTTTACAAGTTTGCATGTAGGCCTTGTTACACCACCAGTGGCTGTTCGTTTGGTGCTAACAATTACCCAGCTTTTGCACTTGATGTTGATGAGGACGGTGGAGTTGTTATCCCTACCACTCCTGAATGGCTGTGGCATAGGCGGCTGGGTCACCCGGCTATGATGCCATGCACAGACTTGTCAAGAAGGGTATGGTTAAGAACTTACCCCTCTCACTCAACCAGGTCCAAAAACTGGCTAAGATCCCTTGTGATGCTTGTCAAAAGGCTAAGGGCAAACGTCTCCCTTTTCCTAAAGCAAGCACTACTCCGATCAATGCACCTCTCCAACGCCTTCACTTGGACATCATGGGGCCAGTTCATATTCGAGGTCTGCGTGGGGAGTTTTATATTCTGTGCCTCACAGACCAACACTCTGGCTATGCTGAAGTGTTGTGCTTGAGGACCAGGGATGAAGCTCCCTTAGCAGTTCAGACTATCATCCTCAGATGGATGAATCAGCTGCACGGGTTAGCCTTTAAGTGCCTGAGGTCTGACAGGGCTAAGGAGTTTATAGTAAAGTGGTTTGAGGATTGGCTGATATCGTTGGGGGCAGTGCATGAGTTATCTTTGGCATACACTGCACAGCAGAATGCAACTGTGGAGAGGTACAATGGGGTCTTACAGTCTATAGCTAGGAGCATCCACCTGGAGTCTAAGCTAACTAAGTCTTTCTGCCCTATGCCTTCCTAGCTGCGTGTTACCTTCGTAATCGCTTGCCCAATCAGGGAGATAAGACTCCTCATGAGCTTTTCTTTGGGGTTCAGCCTGATGTGTCGATGTTGCGCGTGTTCGGATGCCCTTGCTACGTTACGTTAGTCAATGGGAAGAAGCGCAACAAGCTGGACGAAAGGGCGTTATCTGGTAGACTGGTGGGTATTCCCTGGTGAGTAAGGGTTATTTGTTTGGGTTCCAAGTTGCGCCAGGTAGTAGAGAGTCGTGATGTACTCTTCTATGAGCAGTTTGATCATAACTGTATTCCTGGCTATCTCCCTATGACGGGGTCGCCGTATGTCTCTCGCATCCCTGCCGCTATCAACGGACATATGCCTGTGCCTACGGTTTATTCCCTTGACCCTTTGCTAACCCCAATTGTCGACCGCTGCCTGATTATAGGATGACCTTGCGTCCCAGGTCAGGGGCTGATGGTGCTGTATTGTGTGTGAAGGCACTGGGCGGGCGATTCTGCAGTTCTTTCAGATAAAATCTTAGCCGAATCGCAGGGGGTCGCCAGGCCTCCTCTGCGCCACATTTCGTCGGTGAAGATTTAGGATTACGACAGCCTTCATCATAGTGGTACCTGGATCAGGTCCATTGACTAATAGTCGCCAACCTCCGACCACCTCGGATGGCTCCCGGGTGTTGTTCATTCAGACGCCTCCTGTCGTCCCTGTGGATTACTCGGGTCAAGCCCATGTGATGATGTAGGCCGTTGCCGATAGTGCAAGTGATGATCTGGAACACTGGTCGGGTTCCGATACTGCGTATGGCTGGGGTGTTCCGGTCGACCCAGGCTTCGTTGATATAGAGGCAAATAAGGCCGGTCCTGTTCAACCAGGCAGTAGTTCTGCACTGGGGCTATACTACCGGTTACTGCTGATACTGCTGATATCCCCGCTGCTCATGTACAAGTACACTGCTTGTACGTGGGAGCATACATTTCCACTTCCACTGAACTGACCTTCAAAGCTGCCATGCTTCCCACCAACCTGACAGGGATCAATGGCTTCCTTGCTATGAAGGATGAGATGGCGTCCCTACATGCCCATGGCACTTGGGCGCTCACTCCACTGCCTCCTAAACAGAGGGTCCTGTCTGGCAGGTGGTTATTTGTGCAGAAGGTTGGGGTTGATGGTTCTATTCGCTTCAAGGCACGTTTTGTGGTTCGTGATTTTCTGCAGCGTCTTGGGTTGGATTTTCATGATGTATATGCCCCCGTTTCTTCTAAAGCAGGTCTGAGGGTGCTTCTGGCTGCCATCACTCATAGGAAGATGTTTGTTCGGCAGCTGGACATCAAGACTGCATTTCTGAATGCTCCCCTTGAACCTGGTCTGGACCTGTACTGCCACCAGCCTGAGGGCTTTAAGGTACTTGGTCCTAACGGTGTTCCCCTTGTGTGCAAGCTGATCAAGTCCCTTTATGGTTTGAAACAGGCGCCCAGGGCTTGGAGTATGGATGTCAAGCGGGTTTTGGTTGCACATGGTTTTATTATGTGCAAGGCGGAACCTGCTCTGTATTTTAGGAGGGATTCTAATGGTGGGTGGAGCTATGTCCTAACCTATGTTGATGATTTTATCTGTGCTTTTAGTGAGCTGGATAGGTATGTTTTGCTGATCAAGGCTATGGAGAAAGCTGGCTGGGAGGTCAAAGAGATGGTGTGCCAGTTCAGTTCCTCTCCTTGGACATGGCTTGTACACTTGACTCTGAAGGCAGGTGTGTTCAGATCAACCTCGTCCCAGCACTCCTACATTGTTGATGTGGTGGAGCAGTTTGGTCTGACGCTGCTGCCAATCCCAGTTTGGTGCCCCCATGGACAAGTCCACCGTCACTGACCACCTGGAGAACCCCTGTCCTCTAATAGCCAGTACCCTCTCCCTTGTTGGTGCTTTGCTATACCCTGGCTACTTGCACCAGGCCTGATATTGCCTTTGCTGTGAGCTAACCTTCCAGGTTTTTCTGCTCACCCTACCGTCCCCCTGTGGGGGGCAGCCAAGCGTTTTGCTTTTGTATTTGAGGTCACATTCCCATCTGGGACTCACTTACACACACAGCCCTGATTTCTCTTTTACTGTCTTTAGTGACTCATCCTTTGCTGATGATGGGTCTGACAGGAGATCTCAGACTGGCTTTGCTGTCCTGGCTGGAGGGTGCATAGTGAACTGGAGGAGCAAGAGGCAGCCTACAGTTGCCATTAGCTCTTGTGAGGCTGAGTATCAGGCCCTGTCTCAGGCTGCCAGGGAGGTGCAATGGTTGAAGAAATTGGGGTGGAATCTGGTCCCCCCCTTGCCCTTTGGGTGATGTATCCCATTTTTCATGGGTGGACACCAATCTTAGGGTCCTCTGAGATGGCCAATGACTGTTCCAGCGTCCTCTTCCCTCGCGCAATCACATGATGTTTATATTTCATCAACTACAATCAAGGAGCTGGTGGAGGACCGGTTCCCTTAGATGTTGGCCCTATGTTAACTGGGTAAACACCAAGGAACAACTGTGCGACCCCTTTCAACCAAAGCCAGCCCCATTGGATTCCGGCCATGTTTCTCCTGCTGGAGGGTTATTATATTGATGCCGGATGGCTTGGGATGAACCCGCTTCCTCTGGTTCTTTTTTCTTATTTCTTAGGGTTAATTTTTGGTTTTTTTTTTTTTTGTTACAAATACATCAGGTTTTCCTTTTTTTGGTTATCATTTGTAAATGGCATTAGGTTTTCCCTTTCCCCCGGGATCGGGTTTTCCTTTAATAATACCGTTGTTACCCCCATCTTTTGATATTCGGTTGTCATCTTTTTTTCTAACTTGGCAAAATTTTTTGGTTTTTTGCCGTGTTTCATTCCTTTCCTATGAACCTTAGGGTTTCCCATTTTGAAGTTCTCCTCGATTTTTTTGGAGTTCTTTTTTTTTTTTTTTTTTTTTTTTTTTTTTTTTTTTTTTTTTTTTTTTTTTTTTTTTTTTTTTTGTTTTTTTTCAATCTGTTACATATAGTTTTTCTATGGTCACCAGTGACATAGTGGGGAGAATAGTAATTGTCATGTTCACCTTTTTGCATAAGTGGAGTTCATCAAAATGAATTGCGGTGCTCTCAATATCACGCTCGCGTTTTTTAATTGACTTGTGACTACTTATGTACTTCCTTAGAACTATCCGGTCCTAAAAAGCATACTATGGTATGTCCAACTTTTCCCTGTTGACTGGTTTGCCGTCATCGGTTTCTTCTGACACGCCCGCTGTCTAACCTTACCCTGAATCAGGGTCCAGCTACCGCCCTCCCCTTGCCTCCGCCTGGTGTCCCTTTCTGGTTTTTTCCACTGTCCTTAGTGTAATATTATTTTCCGTCCCCGCATTTATCTAGATTTGGCGTGCCTGCACACACCTAAGTCCACTCTCCGGAGTGTTTTATCCAAGCTGATAATGGTGAGTAAGGTTGTATTTAAATATTTGGTTTTCTTCCGATGTTGCGCCAGGTAGTATAAGAGTAGTGATGTTACTCTCCTATAATCAGTTTAAGTCTAGACTGTGCCTTTCCTGGGCCCCTTCCTCCCATTATTATAGGTCCCCGTTCCCCCTGCCCTTGGCAAATCCCTCCCCTGTCCTCAAAACGGTGATAAATGTTTACGTGTCGCCGGTAATTTTCCCTAACACGCGCCCCTTTGCAACCCCCATTTGGTGATGGCTGTCCTGGCTGGGCCGTATCCAGATTTTGGCATTCCAGACAGGGACTTGGATCATGCTGTTAATTGTGTGTGAAGTTTTAAAGGGCGGGTGGGATTGTATTTTCCGAAAAGTTTTTAAATTTAGTTTAAAATGTTAGAGGGCCGAAATCTCAGGGGGTCGCCAGGCCCATCCTCTAACGCCACCATTTCCCCGTCGCGAAGCTCTAGGAATTAAGACAAAGCCTCAGGTCATATTGGTGCCTAATAATAGTCCACCTTCTAATAGTCGCCACCCCCTCCCCCCCACCTCCGTCACCACTCTTGTTCGGATGGCCCTTTCAATGCCCGTGTTGGATACCCTTTTCGCCTCTTGTTTCCGCCTCTGGGGTTTTATTACCCGGAACAAGGCACTTTGCCGATGATGGATAGCCCGTCCCGTGGATTGGAGTGATGAAATCTTGAACACTCTTGGTCCCCTGGCCTTATGATATACCTGTGCGTTATGGCCTGGGTGGTTTCACAGTCAACCAGGGATTCATTGATTAGAGCAAAGAATGCCCGTACCCTGCAGTCCCAGTGCCTCAGCAGCCTGTCCTGGGGGTTGTACTAACCGATAGCGCCCCTGGGGCTGTCAAATTGATTGGTGGCCTGCATGGTTCTTCACCCTTTCAGAACTTAGGTTTTAACATGCCCCTAATTGTGGGTGGGTTTTGCCTTATTCTCAGCACCCTTCCCTGGACTGTCTTATAGGTAGTCCTAGAAAGTTGGGGAGCGTTTAAACGACGCTTTGTTTAGCAGCTATCCATTTTTTTCCCAGCCTTCTTTCTTTTCTTTGGTTTTGGTGGAAGGTGGTAATTACTCTTCAGAACCCCACCCGTTCTAAACAAAAAAAAAGCGTGTCTTGGAAATGGGTTTTTCTGGCTTCTTTAGTTTCCATAGGCAGATGGTTCATTTTTTCTCGTGAGCTTCACCAAAAATCATTATTAGCTATTTCTTTCTTTTGTTACTCCCACACTGTTTTTTTTTTTAAATACCACCCCCCGTGTTAGAATTTTTTGTGGATGTAGTAGGTTGTTTTCCCTTCGGGATTTTTCACTGTAAAAAATCGGTGGGCCTTGGGTAATCTTGCACTTTGTACCTATTGGCAGATGTAAATCCGGCCGCTCCCCTTCTTTTTCTTTGTTGGTTCTTCCGAGTTGTATTTCAAGCCGCCCTTTTTTTCAGTCCATCCCCTTTTGCAGTAAATGTTTAAGTCCCCATTTTTTTTTTCTCTCTTCTTTTTTTTTTTCTGCGTTTACTATTTTTTCCAAGTGGACACTCGGTTTTCTGTACTTGTGTCTGTTTTACATCTACACTTCGATTGGTCAATTTCACTGAGGTTTTCCTTGTTGGTCACAAGTTTTCGTTCATTGAATATTTTAACAAGATTTTAACTTCGCATTCCTTTGGATTTTTTTTTCCCGTTGCTGCGGTTTTTTTGGTTTGCCCCTTGTGGGTTTAGGCGCTTGGTTTGTTCCTTGAGTGTAAGGTTTTCTTTTTTGGCGGTGCGATTACCCCACCCCCCTAGAATGTTTTTTTTAGTTGTGCCGTAGGTTTGGGGAATTTTATGATAATTTAACTTTTTCACATAATCTTCTTAACTATTCCCCCATCTTTGAGTTAAAAACCAGTTTTCTATCCAATGGTTTTTTTTTTTCATCCCAGCCTAGTCATGGAATTCTATCTAAGAAATAGTTGTTTAATGTAATGGTTAGTGGATTTTTTTTTTTCCATCGACTTTGTTATTTTCCATAGTTAGAACTTTTTAGTGTTCCCCTTTGTCTGCGTCCCTCTTGTCCCTGCGTGTTCCCTTTAGGCTTTTATTCTCATCAGTGTGCCTCTCTCACACGATATTTTTTGAGCCTTCTTCTTTAGGGTTTTTTCAGTTCTCGGTTCTTTTTCAGTCACCGTTGTTCCCCTTCCCCTTTGGGGGTAATTAGGATTGATTTTCTGTTTGGCCTCCGGTATTTTCTGGTTTTGGTGCCCTACTATTCCTGGATGAATAGTATTTTTTGCGTCTTACCATTGATGTTTACATTTCCATTTTGGTCTCAGCTCAGCTCCGGTCATGACCCAGTTTTTTTGCTGCTCTTACATTTCGGAGTACTACAGTTGGTTTTTTTTGGTTTCAATCTTTTTTCTCATCCTTTATTTTAACCAAGGCCTTTCTTTCTTGGTTTTCCTGTTTTTTTTTTTTTTTGTTTTTTTCGTTTTTTTTTTTTTTTTTTTCCTTTTTTTTTTTCCGCCGTTCCTTAATATTTTTTTTTTTGGTTTGCTACACTACAAGTTTTTTCATAATGGTTCTATGTCCAGTGCCATAGGCTTGGAGTCTAGTATTGTTATGTCACCTTGCCGGTCCATAGTGGAGTATCAGCAAGAATAGCGGTGCTTCTCACGTTGTTTTTAAATGTCTTGTGACTTCCTTGGTGTACTCCCTAGAACTATCGGTCCCTGACAGTTGACCTTGTTACTTGGTGACAGCTTCACTCCCGTATTGACAGCTGTTTCCTTGGACTTGCGTATCAACTAGTTTTCCCCTGAACACGGAACTGTAATAGCGCTGTACCCTTAATCAGGTTTACAGGCTGCCGCTCCATTCCTCCAATGGTCCCCTTAAATGGTCTTCCCTGTTGCTTCGTAAACGGTTTATTTCTCGTCTCTGTGTTAATAGATGCGCGTCTGTTTGCCGCTGCCTTTTACATCGTCCTGTCCACTCCACGGAGTGTTTATTAAAGCATATACCAAGGCTGCTAAGTGCATCCTGAAAGCTGTTTACAAAAACGAATGGTTGGGAGTGTCTCTGTAGCCCACGACAAGAACACCCCGCAAGGTCCGAAGGACCCGGCCTGAAGCATCCAGTTTCATCCGCAATGGTTCCTTTTCCGCTTCATCATCCGGGGGACGCAGAAAAACGGCAAACGAATCCATCCCGGCCTTGCAACCGAAAGAAAGTGGAAGGAGTTTGATTTACCCAAGAATATTATGATTGGGCATCTTCCAGCAGATTTCCAGGTAATAGGTCGCGCGTCCGAGAAGCAAACCCATAACAACAGATACAGCTCCGATCCAAATTTATATTTACCTAAATCAAATCGAACTTTACCCTCGTGGCCCAGGGTAGTCCAAGACGCACCTTTCCTTGCTTTCCCAGGACTCACATGGGGGAGGGCCCGTTGCGTCCAGGACGCACATGGGCAGGGTCCGGTTGCGTCCCGACGCAGCCTCATAGATGGGTTCGTCCGGGAACGCCAGGTTTTTTTGTAGAGTTGGTTTGCGTCTCAACTTTCATTAAGCCTGCGTTCTCATGCCGTCCCCAATTCGCCCCAATGCGCCCCAGTGCGTCTAATAATGCGTCCGAACTTCGAAAGAGTGTCTGAATTGGTTTGAGTCAGGACGCAAAGGACTCTCCTCAGCCACATCATTTTTTTTTTGAATGGACTCGATAAGGTTACTTCTCTGTCTCGAGTACATCCAGAATCACATTGTTTCCCCCTTACTCTTGCTGACTTCTAAGTCATCCCTAATTTTTTTTCCGGCCCAGGGGGTGGGTGTCTTCCCCGAGCTTCCCCGAAGCGGGAATGGGCCTAAAAGTGCTGGGATGGCTGCCACCTCTCCTGCGCATAAGGGCTCCATGCCCTCCACCAGACCCCCCCTCGCATCGTGTTGGTGATCGATTTTTTTTAGGGGTATGATCAGCCTGATTTTGTCCTTGCGGCTTTTGGAGTCGAGGATGATGTACCAGTTTCAGGAAGCCGTGCAGCCCCCCCCCGATGATTGACTCAATTTTCATTAGGTGGAGCTAACCATTCTCAAGGTGTTGCCTTCCCGTACTGTTCTACAGACTTGGCTACATTGTTACATTATTTAAAGCGATGATTTGGTCGTGTAAGTTTGTAACAGCGGTTCCTGTGTCTGTGCCTGTTTCCACAACCCGGTCTCCTTGTCCTTGCAGCAACCTCCTCCCTGTCAGGCTGGCACCCTGTGTCACTACAGCTCATGCAAAAAATTGACCAATAGCGCACTAATTGAAAAAAGTGGTGCGCGAAACGCGCAGTTTTTAAAGAGGTGAGTGCGCTTTTTCGGAAACGCGCACTTTTTTGAAGGCAACTGCGCTTTGGGGGCAGTAAAATAATGGCAAGTGCGCGAAACGGGCAGACCAAATTGACAGAATGTAGTACCCTGCCCTGGACGCAACCTACCCATTTGGGTGCGTCCCAGGAAGCAACTCCTGGGGTCCGTTTGGACAACCCTGTCGTGGCCCAGTAGTTCTTGGTCTTCGCTGTCGGAACCCCAGTGGTCTTGGCCTTCTTCGACGGGTTATCCTGCTTGCCCATCGCAGCAGTAGGGGCAACTAGGAGAGCGGTAGGGGTGACTAGGAGAGCAGCAGAGGCGAGCAGCAGAGGCGACAAGCGAGTAGAGCAGGAAGGAGGAGGCGGAAAGGAAGAGAGAGAGGAGGAGCAGGAGGAGGAGAGTGAAAAGGAGGTGGCAAAGGAGAAGTGAGGAGCGAGGACTCCGACTTGGCGACTGGGCGACGAGGAGTCGGGGACAAGGACTGCACAAGGGGGACAGGAAAAGTTTAGACACTTGATGTCAGCGCGTTTCCAGGAATTCGGCTGGTCACAACTCAACAAGCTGAAAGAGTACTCGACTCGTCGATTCAGACGCAATCGAACTTACGTGTGGTGGGTTAGAAGGAGCCTATCAGACTTGAGCAGTTAGCTGTGACGAAATGGCAATAGATGAGCAGCAGATGAGCAGGGGCAAGGAACGGAAGCGTTGAATAAGCCCAGAGATAGGATTTTGACGTAACCGCACTCTGCCGGGTGTTGGATTTAAGAGTCCAGAATACGGTTGTTTCCGTTAGCAATCAAATTGCACGGTCGACGGCTCGCCGCGTGCTGCTACATTGCTACCTAGTCAGGATGGCTGCCTGTCACACTATTTGAATCCCACCCCTTGAGTCACTCAGTCAGTCACTCAATGAGTCAGTGACTGTCACTCAAAAAATTGAGAAAGCGCACAGGGGGACTGCGGTTTCAGCGCTTTCTGTGAGAGACTGAAAAGAGGAAAGCGCACTTGTGTTCAAAAAGACAGCGCGCTAAGCGCACAGGGGTTGCAAAAATCTGCGCTATAGCGCGCAAGGGTGTGCTAATAGATATACATGCCGAACTCAGACCAGGGCAAGAAGCAGATCACCAGTACGACAAGGTTTCTAACTTTAACTCGAAATCGAACTTGAATTACATAGCAAACGCCTGAAAACTATGGGATTCGCACACTTGCATCAAGACGAAGTCGTTGCACTTGTCAAGAGATCAAATGGTGCAGCGAGAAAAATGCCAGAGAAAAGTTGGCAAGGGGGCGGGGGGGGGGGGGGGGGGGGGGGGGGGGGGGGGGGGGGGGGGGGAGAATGTCACCGGACCCGGGGGTATCAATAGATCACATGATCCCCAAATAACACTTTCCAATACGCCAACGTTGGCAGTGCCGGACTCTCTATGGCTCCTGCCACCCTCCTGGCCTGTCGGTACCCATACGTATTGCTGATATATGGTCATTCGATTGTAGGGACAATCGGCCGCATCGCCGAACCCATAGGTATGAGTGGCACCACACCCGGTGTAATCGGTGTAATAGTGGAGTCTCTGCTACATTGAGGGCGGTAAATTATGGCAGATAAGGATGTCATGAGTGCGAACAAGAAGCTATCGGACTAGGAAGTATGCAAGACTCGAGGTACATGTTGTACAGAAGTACAGGTGGATCATGCGGTCATACCTTTTGCTTGTGAAGTCGTGGTGCTACAGGTATTTTTTAAGGTGTTGTAAGTCGTGGTATAAGGTGCTATAGGTCATGCTACGCACGGGCGTAAGTAAGTAACAGTTGAGTTCCCGTTGTAGAGAACTCTAAGTACACAACTCACTTGATTATGTTACTGCACTATCTTACTGGAACACATGGATGCTAGGTAAGTAGGTATACGTGGACGGGAGTGACTCATGCAAGATAGACACATTTGTGAAGGATACGGAAAAGAGGCGCTTCAAGGCGGACGTAGTATACGCGCGCTTGGGCATGATCTTATTAGAGGAGTCTCAAGGTAGAGGTGTAGAGACCTGGGCGTGTTAGTAATTAGTGAAGGGTTCCGGTGCGTTTGGACCTCTTCACACTCCCTAGTTTTCGCGGCTATTGAGCGGGGGGAAGTATTGTCTGGTGCAGATTGTCAGGCGCCGAATTGCTGGCGAAAAAATCTTGTAAACATTCTCCTTCTTCTGAAGATAGCGGTAACACTGCATGTGGGGACCGGCATATATTATGATGTTGTCCAAAGGCGACCATCATATGATATCATGATTTCATTTGCTATCATATTGCCGTTCCCCAAGTGTGTGTAGGTAGCGGTAGAGCGGGCTTCTTTAAGATAGTGGTAGCAGCACTATGAAGGTGTAGTTGCGCATAGCAGTAGTATGTAGGTGCGGTTGCGCTCGCGGTGGAGGCCTGGCCAGTTGTACTTTGAATCTTAGATTCTCGATACCACTAGCCAAGCCAATTGGTATTGGATCTTAAATTCTCCGTAGTACTGGCCAAGCCAAGTGGTATTTGAATCTTAGATTCTCCGTACTGCTGGCCAGGCCAAGCGGTATTTGAATCTTAGATTCTCCGTACTGCTGGCCAGGCCAAGTGGTATTTGAATCTTAGATTCTCCGTACTGCTGGCTTTCACCCTTTTTGGGTGTATGACCAAAGGGTTATCTTGGCTATTCTTTTCAGATTTTGTTAGCAGCTTCAAGACAACTCCATAAGCTAGGCACTGCGCTACACCCAAATACTTGCTAGTGCTCCTGGGTGTAGGATCCTTGCCTAGATACCCAGGAAGAGTAGCTGCCTAGAAGGTGCACCAGGGTGTTGGAGCATGGCATAGATAGCCCGGAGCTGCCTAGAAGCTAGTACTCAAGGCCGGAAAAAGTTAAGTAGCGGTCAGGCGGTTACGACTAGGTGGGATTCTTCAAGGGACTTGAACCCGGTATTTAATGAAAGACCAGTAGAGTCCAACATTAAATACACTGTACATTAAATAACAAAGTGTATGTTGTTTAATTGGCTCAGAGGGTCCTTGAATTGATCAGCACTCTGTGTGAATAAATAGACAGGTATATAGCGGTGTGTGCATGAAACGAAACATGGCAAGAGCGGCACACATTCCGCAACGGTTAGATGCCGTGAGGCGTACAGAACCATGTAACCACCATGGGTTTGTGTTCTTCTTGTTTTTCTGAAGAATGTACGGGAGTCTTTGCTGAGGAGGATCAACCTCAGCGGTTGGTTCAAGGCCCCATGACGGGTATAACGTAGACAAGACTGCATTGGAGGAACTTGCATTTTGGATGGAGTGCGCGGCAGAGGAGGATCAAACTCGGCGGTTGGTTCAAGGCCCCATAACGGGTGTAACGTAGACAAGACTGCATTGGAGGAACTTGCATCTTGGATGGAGTGCACGGCAGAGGAGGATCAAACTCGGCGGTTGGTTCAAGGCCACATAACTGGTATCACAAAGACAAGATCACGTTGGAGGGTGGAGCTTGCCTGCTGGATCAAATCCAAATGTTGAATGAACTCCTTTTGTTGTCATTTGTAGATAGAAAGCCAGATTATCATGGTGAAACGTCCATGGTGAAACGTCCGTTATCATGGTGAAACGTCCATTATCATGGTGAAACGTCCAATTCATCATAGAACTTGAAGTCAACCTGAGATGCATGGATGGATCGTTAAATGGAAGTCTATGGGTGGATGTATGGGTAGATGGGACGATAGAGAGGTGGATGGATGTGTAGGTGGGTGGATGTAAATGTGTGGGTGGATGTATGGGTAGATGGGACGATAGAGAGGTGGATGGATGTGTAGGTGGGTGGATGGAAATGTGTGGGTGGATGTATGGGTAGATGGGACGATAGGGAGGTGGATGGATGTGTAGGTGGGTGGATGGAAATGTGTGGGTGGATGTATGGGTAGATGGGACGATAGAGAGGTGGATGGATGTGTAGGTGGGTGGATGTATGGGTGAATGGAAGTACATGAGTGGATGGATGGGCAGATGGATGTGAGGATGGATGTGTAGATGGATGGATGTGGATGGGTGGATAGATGTGTTGATGGATGGATATATGGGTGGATGAATGGATGGCTACATGGGCGGGTCAATGGATGGATGGATCGATGGGTACATGGGCAGGTCGAAGGGGTGGATGGATGGATATGGGTGGATGGGTCGATGCATGGATAATTCAATGGGCGGGTGGATATGGTTGGATGGATAGATAGGTGGATGCATTGATAAATGGGTGGGTCCGTAGATGGATGGATAGCTGGATGCATTGATATATGGATAGGTGGGTGGGTATATGGTTGGATGGATAAATGCGTGGGTAGATGGATGGATGGATAGCTTGATGGATGATTTGATATATGGGTAGATGGATGGATTGTTAAATGGTGGGTTGGTAGATGGTTGGACGGATACATTGGTGGGCATATGGTTGGATGGACAAATGGGTGCGTGGGTAGATGCATGATGGGTGGATGGACAAATGAGTGGGTGGTTAGATGGGTGGTTAGATGACTGGATGAATAGGCAGATAGAGAAAACATGAAAATTCAAACAAAAATCCGGAAATAAACTGGAGGCAAGATTAAGTGCTTAGGGTTACATACCTCGGCTTGAAGAGTGTCTACATTGACGAGCAGGTCTGTGATGATGAGGTTAGCCACAACGAGGAAGGAGGGACGCGTAGATGGATCATGTGCCCAGCAGTCCTGCAAGAAGAGGTAAGGGTGAATGGATTCAGGGATTTTCCTCCCCGCTTTATGTATGGATCGTTACATTTGACCCCGTTTTGGCCCAAATAGCCGCTATAAAAATGTGAAAAAAGTAAGTCAGCATTAGTTTCTAAGATCACATTCGCATGTTGTTATACCTTCTTTTCCTCATGGCAAATGTAATGACTTTTGAAGACTATGATTACAATTGTATAATAAACTTAAGAGCATACATGGTAATACAATTCTTATCATTCAATCCGATTTCTCATTATTTTTGATTTTTTGTGTTTTAAAGACCTTAATGTTGGAATCCATTTCTTGGAGCTCAGCTGAATTCTCTCTTCAAAGAATCTACAGATTTCCTCTCTATCAACATCAGAGCATTCTAGCATATCTCGGACATCGACAGGAAGCAATGAAATTCCCCGATTATGGGATTCTCGCCCCACCCTCTAAGACACCCACCCTGGGAGGACTTGGCTATGTCTCCACATAGCACTACTTAGATCTTTGGTACTGCCAAGAAAGAAGTTTTGGTACCGCCAGGGAAACTCATGGTACTGCCTGGAATCCTACTTATGGTACTGCCGGGGAAAAAGCTTTTGTAGCCTTGTACTAACCTCGATCATGGACTGGTATGCTTTGTAGTGTGTGTGGTGGTATCACCTTACTCATGCACTACCTCACATGCGTATCACCCTAGGCCTCACCTCAATCATGGACTGGTATGCCGCGGGAACCCACGGAGACCATCGAGGGCGGAGCTTCTCAACCACCACCCGCTCCACAATTTGGCCGTTATACATGCCGCTGTAGGCGGGCTTGCCACAGAACAGCTCCCAGGCTACATGGAGAGGTGGTTGTCGAGGACGTTAGGGTTTGAGGTTTAGAGAGCGCATCAGCAGGGCAAGGTGGGAATGTGTGAGAAGGTGGTGATGAGCCATTCATGTGGAAGGGTTAAGAAGGGTGACCAAAACAAGGTGGAAGTGTGGGTTAGGTATTGAGTCCCTGGCTACGGATGGACAGGTTTGGCTATGTCAGGCAGATGCCAGGTGGACAGGGCTGCATCCATTTGAATGGACATGTTGCAAGAGAGATACGGCGATGCAACGTATATGGAACATAGAGGGTCTGCGTTTGAGGGCTGTATACATTCCTGAAATATCTATTTAGCTTTCTCTCCCTCACTGTAAATCTTTAACCATTTATCCACCAGATTGAATAGCATACTCACCACAAATACCAAAGGCATACAAATCTGCCGCGGGCGACAGCTTGCCAGCAGACAGGAGCTCTGGCGCCATGTGTGATACAGTTCCAATGGTTTGTGTTGACAAGTGGGTCTCATCCTCAGCTAGTGCAAGGCTCATGCCAAAGTCAGCAACCTACACAGACAGGTTCAAAATAGGGCAGTGGTAGTTACAACAGGGAATTTAGTCAAGGAGCCAAGCGTGAGATGGTGCCAATGGTTAGTGTTGGCTTGGCAACGAATACACGGTGTGATCGAACGGTGCGATAAACGTCCCAGGCAAAAACACGGGGTGATAAACACGAGAACGGGGTGATAAACTGTGCCCAGATAGCTAGATAGAATTAATCCAAATATAAACCAAAAATATCGTATCTACAGATAAAAATAGAATTACATTAATCCGTGTTTTTTGGCCTGAATTTCTAAAATGTCATCTCACCGCATCGGGTGTCGCGCACGGTGTGATACCGACACGTATCTAACACAAATCCGATGTACATCTAACACAAATCTAATTTGGATCTATCCTAAAACTGTCTGTGCGGGGGCGAATTCTGGTTTGTTAGCGCGCATTGAATGAGTCGCAGTTCGACAGAGAGAGATTCGAGTTTGTATGGCTGTAATCTGTATGGATTTTGCGTGGTTTACACTCGTTTTTAGAGTCTCACTCGGAACACTTGTCTTCGATTGATTGAAACCGCATTGTGTCGCGTCTTTCGCAACCTCATTCACTATGGTCCGGTCCTCCAAAGAAACCGCTTGGTCTCAAGCAGGCTTCTGCTTGACAACACTATGGGAATTCTGAAGGGGGGAGCGCGGGCCCCACGGAGTGGGGCAGTGGAATTGAGCTGCTGACTCGCAAAGTGATCAGATGGGGTGCCGAAGGACTCAACTTGATAAGGAACTCTGAAGAAAAACGTGTCTTAATCAGGCTTCTGCTTGACAAAAAACCTGATGGATTTATGAAGGGGGGGAGGTAAAACGGGTTACACCGCAACCAACAAGTCTTAGATAATTTTATTTTTTTATTTAAACATACACTTTCATTCATTCATTGAATGCCACGAGTGGCAAAACTACCTCAAGCGAAAAAAGAAACGAAGAGTCGATCTGATGTCGTGTGCTACACAGGTCCCCGTCAGCGCGGAAAGAAGGACGACTCGTACACGGCCGAAGAGTTTTTCGCGTTTATGAAGATTGAGGCTGTCCGTCTGGTCTTTGACAAAACAGAACGGACGCTTGATGAATGGATAGAGTGGGCAGGCGCGCTCCGCATGAAAGCATCAAAGTGCAGAAAAGTAACAAAATGCAACAATAAACTCTCGGCTGCAGGTGAAGTCATTGAGAAAACTTTAAAGCCCCTCAAATCTTGTATCGAGAGCAAATGTCATAGTCGTTATGAACTCATGGCGAGGCTGACCAATAATTCCAAAACCGCCATGAGCTCGTTCGATAAACACGCAAGCACCGCGCGATGCGGTGCCGTCCATTGCTCGAATGAAGGCGTGAAATATGGCAAGGCGACCAAAGCATGGGACGCAATATCGAAGCGATGCGATATTCCCCGAAAGGGATGTGCCGGTGATTGTTGAGGCAGGGTCTTACGTAACCGCATTTACTCAAAAGAAAGCCGTGTGTATCAAGCAGGCTTCTGCTTGACAACCCTAGTTGTTGCAGATTGTTGCTTTTGGGCAACGTTGGGGGGTGCATGAGCTCACCTACGTGCGAGGATATTTAGCTTCGTAAGAGCATGGATCGATACAGAATATACAACTGCACGAAAAACATAACAGCAAGCAGCTCCAGAATGCCCTTTTCCTGAGCGGACGATACCCGAATAGCCTTACGTAATCGTCCATGTATCCCCACGTGTTTGTCATGCACGTCTTTTCTATCTCTACAATCTTCTTCAATCGAGCAGCATTCTGTTCGTACTCAATTGTGGCACCAGATAATAGGTGGATTGTTGTGCCGTCAAACGTGAACATAGTCTTATTCATCACGTTCGATTTACGCCTGAAGTAGAATGTCTCTTTGTAAAGGTCGAGTATTTCTAAACATTTCTTGGCGTCATCCTCATTATCGAATACCACCGTTCCATTTAAAATAAACTTGTTGCTCCTGTCATCCCACGTACTGCCTGAAACTGTGAAACACACGTACATGCTTGTCTCCAACTTCTTGAAGTTATCCATTGTTTCTGTTTTACACAGAAGATATAGGGTGCGCAAAGCAATATACTAGGCATAGTCTTGATTTTTTATACTTGTGAAAAATAAACATGGTATCATTCTCATCAGACAGGTGTCTGCCAGGTGTAGCCAAGTCTGCGTGTGTAGCGTTGTAGACATCTTGACAGATGACACACAAAGCACACGACCTGTATTGTCAGAGTGTAAGTAAGTGGATACACTCAACGGAACATATAAATGAAACGTCTCTGCGTACGGTCACACGCGGTATTACTTAAAGCCTACAGTCGGCGGAACAGTATCTTGTTTGTCAGAACTGCTTTCATTTTTCATGCACACAGATAATAAGCATGGACTTCACTAACACATCACCAGCTCAGCTAGGCATCATCATCGCTGACGGAGGGCCACACAAGAATGCTGCATTGGCTGCACTTGTCCAAACTGCTGAGCGAGCTGATGAGGCAGTGCGGGTGGCGCATGCGGCTGTTGAAGCTACCGTAGCCCTGCTGCGAAACAACAACCGGTATGATTTGCTTTGTTGTCTCTATAGCCATTTGAACAACCTAGACAACATCATTAGTATAACACACGACGCTTGTGATTGTGATTGCACACAGGTGGGTCATCAACTCAACGGAGAAATCGGTGCTTCAGACTGCCCTGCAAGTCCTTCACACGCATTGCATGACAGACTTCAACCGAGCTGTGATCACGATATCGACTTGGTGCAATATCGTCATTCAACCAAGTGGCCATGCTGCTCTGGTGCAGGGAGGGATTGGAAGGCAGGCATGGGGTTGATCCATTGCGTCATGGAGTTGTACATGATAATTGGATTAATAGGGAATGGTACTACTTTGCCTCCTGGTATCACCGGATGAGGAAGATGCTCAGGCCCCCTAATTAAATTATCACTACTCAAGAGAAAGTCGTGTGTATCGCAGGCTTCTGCTTGACAACCCTAGTGAATTTCTGAAAGGAGGAGCGCGGGCACCGTGTAGCGGTGCAGAGGGTTTTCATTTTAGCGGTTTCATTTTAGTATTTTGTCGAGTGGCATTCAGCCGCCGAATTCTACAAAGGCCCTGTGGTTTTTCCTTCATTTCATATTTGCTTATTAATCGGTAAATATATACTTGTTCAAGTGCAGTTTATGTTTACTGCAAATTCTAAGAAAGTGCAGCTCAGTTGAATGTAGTCCGAATATGTTAGCAAATCGGAGGGCTTTTTCGATACTATGTGGAGACGTTTGACTCATGTTATTAATTGCATGCAAGAAATCATTTTCTTTGAACACCAGCAATCTCCCTGGTTCTCTAGTTGTTTGCATGTAAGGTAAATCAACTTTTATTTCGTTGAATTCTTCACATATCTCCCTGTTAAGATCGACATGTATGTAGCAGTCTTGACGCGAAACAACTCTATCTATATCAGACACGGGGTGAGTGGATGCCTGAATAACCAAGCGACAAGCGTTCATCTTAGTTTTTCTGTTATAATTATCATCGCATTATGCTTTTTTGCCTGATTTACTTAAACCCATTAAGCAAAATAGTAGTGAATATTTTGCAACATTTATTTACTTGGCGGAGTGTAAGATTAAATTTACACATTTCCGGGTGTTCCTATCATACCGGATAGGATCAACCCTGTCAACGACCAGATCAAACTGTATATCACAGTTTAGTGAACGTGTAAGCCAATTCAGTCCATGACTTGCAATCGGCAGGGTGTCGCATGTCTCGTCCAATGAAATTAATTGTGAGTTGGTTAGCTGCGTTCTGGTCACACCACTTCCAGAATTGTGCCGCCGCAGTGAGACATGCAGAGGATCCATGTTTGGCACAATACGACTCACCGAACTTCAGCCCACCATTGATGTAAATTACAAACACTTTGTTTGGGGAGGTTTGCTGCTTCGTCCAATACTCTAGCGCTACGTACGAGTCAACAACTTTTGTCGCGACATGGTGCACTTGAGACAGCCTAAGCCACTCGTCCACCGAATGGGGCTGGATATGGCTATCCATGAAAATCGCTGTATTGATGTTATAACCGGTTTGAATGAGGGCTATTAACACATTCCACTCATGATATCCGCTGCCACACTATGGAAATACAATGATTGATACCTTACTTGTGCATTTGTTTACATAATGGAGCACATTATTGACGATGTGGTTACTGTCATTGGGGGTACATGCACTATTTTGTAGAACAGGTAAAGGATGATTTGCATCACCCATTCTAATTTTTGCATTATTATGATGATGTTAAGATCCTTTCTTATTCTTTTGGTGATAAAATCATGCACCACATTTCCTTAAGCACACTTTAGCATGAAATACAAGGTGTCCCACTACTCCCTGCTCGCCCACGGTATACACGCAGTGCAGACGATTATGCATGTAATGGGCGTTCCTTCCTCCGGGCGGATTTTTTTAAATGTCTACTCAGAATTTAGAGCCTCCAGAACGACTCATACAAATTCAAAAAGACACTCCCTGGAGTGTCACAGGGACAATGAGTGGGACAAGGAGAAGAGTGGGCGGATGCAACTGGTTACAATAGCTCTCAATCAATAGATCTCCATCTCCATCCCCCACCTCATCAACCTCCAGCCCCACCCGCCGCCATGCTAAGTGGGCATACACCACAGTTACAGGCTCCGAATGTAGTCGAGTGATCGACTGTCAAACTGCATTTGCAGGGCAATCCCTGCAATTCACCAGCAAAGGGAGAGGCATACCAAACATCTCCATAATTAGGACACGAACATCTGGAGATGACGAGTGCTTCAAATCTCGCAGTCGAACCCCTTCTCTGTCGACATCCTCGCCACCATCCTCGTCGATGATGCAAAAGTTGCCATGCTTTATGTACGGCAAACTTCCTACATACTCGAAATCCATACACATTGCAGTTCGGAGCTGAATCTTGATAGACCCTTTCTTCTTCATAGCCATCTTCAGTGCCTGCGAACATGGGTGGATGGTTGGTCAGCTCATGCTTTCGCAGCCAGAACAATCTTCGCAATCAATTACTGGATAATGCTTTCGCAGGTGGAGCCATAGAGCTAGCAAGCCAGCGCAATCAAAACGCGAACTTCGCAAATACTAGCAGCAATGAAAGTAACCATGACTGGATAATGCTTTCGCAGGTGGAGCCATAAAGCTAGCAAGCCTCGCAAATACTAGCAGCAATGAAAGTAACCATGACTAGATCTCGATGACTGCTACTATTGAACTCACCCTCGGAATTAGCTTTCGGAGTTCGCTGGATGCTCCCTAACACACTGTGTTCACCCTCGGAATTAGCTTTCGGATTTCGCTGGATACTCCCTAACACACTGAGTTCGTGAGCGAAGAATTGGAGTACTTCAGTACTTGGTTAAGATTGACATGGCTGGGTGTGGCTTGGCCTGGGTGCGTCAAGTAGGGTTCGTATTTTTCGAGGCGCATGGGGACATGTGTCGGATATGACTTGTTTACACTCGTGGTTCGAGGCGCATGGGGACACGTGTCGTCTCAAGGAGACTTCTGCTTGACAACTATGTCGGGAGTATGAAAGATGAATCGCGGGACCCACGGAGTGGGGCAGGGGAATTCAGTTGCGGACTCGTGTGAAGCTTCGAGGCGCGCGAAAACTCCTTGGATTACGCCTTGAGGGATAGGGATGCTGATCGAGAGTTGGGACGTGCGTCATCATGCGGCTTTAGTCGACGACAAGGGTTTCGTGTGCGCCTCAAAAAACGAGTGTAAGAAACGCAAAATCCGTACAGATTACAGCCGTACAATGGCTACACTCAATACTTTTAAGGGGGCCTTGGCCACGCCTAAGTACAGTCCATCGAAGCTCGAAGACAACTCTTGCAAGCCCCCAAGTGCTTCTTCAGATCAGCAAAAGCAGGCTAGCGTGTCGGAATCAAGTCGGAATCAAGGCCGCCTTATGATCGAATTCCGTGGTGAGCGCAAGCAAATGCCGCGTCTACGAGGTTGGTTGAGGCCGGGAGCCGATAGGCTTTGGTGCAACATCTCTAGTATCGAGCCAAGACTTCGCTTCAAGTACGTGGACCATGTTACATTCGATGACGATATGTGGGAGTGCAACGCAGTATGGTTGCATTGCCTACATTTACCCAACGGATCAATTTATACAGCGTCGGTCTTTGAGATGCTGAAGGAGGCAGTCAACATTTTGTCACACACACCCGGTGCTGCAAGGTACACACTCCTCGACTCGCATGATGATGCGCACCGTTTGGGAGGAGCGCACCTAATTCTCACAAGGGGTTGGTCATTCGTTTTCTACGCCATGACCGGGAGCAGGTTAGGGGGCAAGGTCTTACTGGCCGTAGCAAGGCCAAAGTAAGTAGTTACAAGTTTATATTGTACCTCCGCTCCGGCAATCAATGTAATGTAATGTTACGTAATTGGAAGTTGAAACGCTATCTTGCGCTTATTCTGGACAACAAGTGGAAAGCTATACTTTATAAACAATCAATCGATATGATTGACAAGTGTTTTTCTCTACTAATACCTATCTGCATCGCTACCTTCGCTTTTATTTACATAGCTCGACTGAAGATTGAGCTTGAGACTGAGCGCGCTCGAAATAAGGCAGATGCTGCTCGACTGAAGATTGAGCTTGAGCTTGAGACTGAGCACTCTCTAAAGAAGGCAGATGCTTCTCGCGTGAATAGTCTGGAGATTGAGCTTGAGACTGAGCGCGCTCGAAATAAGGCATATGTTGCTAGACTGAAGATTGAGACTGAGCGCGCAGAAGCACTTGAGAAGCAACTGAGGTACGAACTGTCAAGCATGACTGCCGAGCAATGGAATTCCCTGAACGATCATGACAGGCGTCTCAATGAGGATCTTGCAAACAATACGGAATCCCCTTCCCCAACATTCAGGAGTCATTCCTCGATTCCGCGATTCATCTTTCATGAGCGCATGGGGACACGTGTCGTCTCAAGCAGACGTCTGCTTAACAAACTATTTCGGGATCATGAAAGAGGAATCGCGGGACCCACGGAGTGGGGCAGGGGAATTCAGCTGCGGCCTCGCGGAAACACGTGTCCTAGGATCTGACTTGTCCATCGGAGGACACAAGCAAACGGCGGAACACTGTCGAATGTATCGGAGGACACAAGAGGCCGAACACGGTCGAATGTATCGGAGGACACACGCAAACGGCGGAACACATGTAGACGACTCATCTTCATCGTCCATCACTCAATCACTCACTCACTCAGATTAAAGGGACCGGCGCTTTGCGTACACAGGCATGCCCAATCCTTGTGTATTGCTGGAGGTACGATCGCCGGGCATCATAAAAGGACCTCCTCGCCCAGAGCATGCATATTTTTCTTTTCTCTTCTCTAGCGCGTCATTCGCACACCACCCTCCTCTTTCCTTTCTTCCATCTACAAATAACGCAAAATACATACACACGCGAATATCTATCCCTCTCTCTCTCTCTCTCTTTCTCTCTCTCTCTCTCTCTCTCTCTCTCTCTCTCTCTCTCTCTCTCTCTCTCTCTCTCTCTCTCTCTCTCTCTCTCTCTCTCTCTCTCTCTTTCTCTCTCTCTCTCTCTTTCCACACGCCACACAGACGAATATGTAAAGCCTTCTTTTGAGATTGGAGTCGTTGCCACATCCACGTATGCGCGAAGAAAAGAGTCTTCATCGACGCGATGCCGACACAACCTTGTCAGCCCATTTCAAACCCAGTCCGCCAACTAGGAAGGGCGCTGGACATGGACAGTCTCGACACATCCAAGTTTCTTGATCGCCTCCACTGCCGGAATGTCAGCCGTCTCAACGCACTGCGGACGTCATCGGCTACTTCCGGCGATCCACGCGTCTTGGAGTATAACGCATTGCGCCACCTAATTAAACAAAAACACCACACATCCCCATCGTCACGTTTGTTCCTCGTCGCTGTGGAGTACGTCTTCGATGACGGATGCTTCAAGCGCGCCGGGGACGCCCTTGTATTCTCACATGCTATCAACACACTTTTCGTGGTGGAGACGAAAATCCTCAAAGCCCCTGCCAAAACTGGAAATGCCAAGGTGTTGAAAGCCATACAGCATGCCACTATGTGCGCAAGTAGACTTTCGTCCTGGCTACCGCATCTCATCAACATTGACATGACAGACGGAACAACACTTGGATCTGTGACAATTCGTCGTATGATCGTGACAGCTGTGGATCGCGGTGGACGCGTCTTCAGTCAAGATATCCGCAGCCAGGAAATTGACTAACTTAGTTAACTTAATTAACTCAGGTAACTTGATTAACTGAAGGTGGAACTTTGGCAAAACACTGGAGGTACCGAGATTCGAACCCATCAGTGGGCGACATGATCAAGGAATGAAGAAAATTGGCTTAACCTCACGCTATACAACTGAGCTACAACCCCGTTGACAGATTAGCAACTAAACTATTGTTTTAATAAAAACGAGTGTAAACAACTTTGATCCATGTTTTGCTGAGTATGTAACGTTCCCCCTCTCCCCCAGATGGATGTAACGTTCCCTCTCTCTCTCTACAGTACCAGCATTATTTTGCTGTGTGTGTAACATTCTCCTCTCTCTACAGAAACAAACCTCAAGCAGAAGTCTGCTTGACAACTATTTCGGGATTATGAAAGGGGAATCGCGGGACCAACGGAGTGGGGCAGTGGAATTCAGCTGATGACTCGCGGAAACACGTGTAGGATCTGACCTGCTTACGCGCGCGCTTCGGGCATGGGGAACACGTGTAGTCTCAAGCAGACGTCTGCTTGACCCACGGGGTTAATTGTGAAATTGTAAAAGTGGTGGGTGAAGGTATACTTATAAAACACTATTTCCTATATTAATTATCCCTTCGGTGCCACTGCTTGAAAACTAACGCAGGTGGATGGAGGGTTTCTCCACCTGCTTAGAGGTCAAGCACGGAATTGAATTGAATGCGGACTCGTGTGAGCCTCTACGGATCTGACATGTTTTATGGTGTAAACAGGATCAGAGTAAGCAAAATGTAGATGTTGTACCAGACCAAAGGGTTATCCACACGAATCTCCATTTAAACCACGCAATTGGATTATCCGACTGAAGAAGGTTGCAACGATGCCGACGGACGCACAAAAACAACCCAAGGCCAACTTGGCGCCATGCCCACCCATAAGCGGGCTGGGAGCAAACTGGCACAGGGGCGCAGGCGCAAAGGCGAGCATGCAGGCAGATGCGACGATCATGCACGCACGCGCGCAGATGCAGCTGCAGGACCCGTTCAGTGGATGGAGACAGTTCGGATGCTACAAGGAATGGACAGACGCAAACAAGGCGCTGCAAAGACTCAAGGGACACGCGAGGCACGCGTTCGAGATCATACCGTTCGGAAAGCCATGCAAGCCGTACCTTGACATCGACGGTCCACCACTTCCGAACGACCAGGTGCCCTTCCCAGACGTCGCCGCGCTGGTCGCACACACAGAGGACGAAATCAAGATGATCTTCAGCAACGACTACGGAATCCATATCGACGTCGACAACGACCTCATATGGCTCGTCAGCCCAAACGCCAAGAAGCTCAGCCTGCACCTCATCATCGACACGAAGAGAGAAGGAACGCCGCTCCACGTGTACAGCAGCAACCACCAGTCAGACACCACAGGCGCAGCACACCTCGCCATGAGACTGCAGCAGCTAGACCCAAACGGAGTCGGGAAGCTCGTAGACATAGGCGTGTACACAAGGGACAGGGAGATGCGCATGCTAGGGTCGTGCAAGTTCAACAAGGATGCGGACTCGGTCCTCGTCCCGCTCAAGCAGCACCACAAGGATGACCCAGACACAGCACTCAGGACAGTCATCTCAAACGTACCCGAGGATGCCGCAGTCATACAGGTGCCAGAGCACATACCGAGATACGTCAAGAAGAACGGGATCGCATGGCCGGCACGACCGCGCACGCAAACAGTCGCAGACGCAGTCAGAGCGGCGGGAACCATCATCGCAAAGGCCGTAGAGAAGGAACCGCACGTCCGACTCGCCGACATAATCGTGCGCATGCTCGACCTACTCAGACGAGACATGCACCCGTCAGCATTCCACGACAGACGACCCGCAGAGGACGCATTCGACCGAGCCGTAGGCGTCAGGTTCAACTACAGTGACAGGAGTGAACCGTGCTAGACAGGAAACATACACAACGGAGAGCAGAACATGCGATGCTTCGTAGACACAGCAGGAAACTGCCTCGTAAAGTGCTTCTCCGCCACCTGCGACAACCACGCGCCCGCGTGCATCGGAAGACTCGCGGAACCCGCAGGCGACGCGTGGGACGCGGGAGCCGTGCACGTCAACAGTAGGTACATAGACATCGACGCATGCCTAGAGATGAAGCAGGCGGTAGACGTGTGGTTAGACACGGAGCGCAAGGACGTCAACACGCTCTCAGTGCGCAGCCCGATGGGGTCAGGAAAGTCCACCATGCTAGACGCACTCCTAGAACGCGTGGGAGAGGACAAGACAGTGCTCGTCGTCACATACCGACAGTCGCTCGCGCTAGAGCACAAGAGAAAACTGGCGCGCAAGGGATTTGTATCATACCTAGACACCGACGTCACCCCACAGGACCTCAGGCGAAGGGACAAGACACCGCGCGTCATCTACCAGATAGAGTCGCTACACAGGCTCGCAGAGCACAGGTGCATGCGATACCTCACATCGGGCTTTGACATCGTTGTACTCGACGAGGTCGAGTCACTGCTGAGACACTTCATGTCGCCAACCGTCGCCACACCCTTGGCTGAGCTACAGGGGCTTGCGAACACGCTCAACGCGACGACAACCGGCGTCGTCACAATGGACGCGACATGGGGCAGCGTCACGAAAGAATTCCTCAAGTAGGCCGGCTTGCGCAACCTGCTCGTCGTCAACGACTACAGGAGCACAGAGAACGCGCGCACATTCGCCATATCGAAGGACGATGCGACATGGAGTGCGCAGATCCGAGACGACATCATCGCAGGAAGGAACGTCGTCGTCGTCTCGCTCAGCCAGGAGCGCGCGATGCAGGTGCACAAGGCCGCACTTGACACATTCGACGACCCGAAGGACGCGGTCAGACTCTGCCTGCTGCACACGTCCAAGACAGCCGACTCCGTCAAGGCGAAGCTCATAGACGTAGACGTACTCTGGAGCAGCAAACGGATCGTCGTGTACACGCCGACCATATCGACGGGCGTCGACTTCAGCACAGAGCACTTTGACAGGATGTACCTATACCTGTGCCCCGGGTCCGCGGCGCCGATGGGCGCGCTGCAGATGACCGGACGCGTGCGACACCTGGTCGACACCGACGTCAGGACGCTCGTCGCCAAGAACATACGAGTGGCGCGAGAGGCAACCCGAGAGCACTTGACGCACTTCGACCTATACCAGTGGCTCAGGTGCGATCGAGGGGGTGAAATTGTAAAATTGTAAAAGTGGATAGGGCAGAGGTGGGTACCAAGTCACAATTCTAAAACCACTCTTTGCTATTAATTAAGTATGACTTTTGGGGACCCCAATGCGCCTTTAAAAACTGACGGTCAGGTGGGATGGAAGTTTGCAAACCTGCTTATGATGTCAAGCACGTTACCTGCGATTGGACGGTGGGGAGGACGGGACCACACACTGCAAGAGCTCTACGGGTGGCGATCTCGCCCCGTTGTTTGCGACCGTGGCCTCCAACCGACACTGAAGATGACTGTCGAAAGCTAACGTTTCTAGCTGGAGGATATACAACGCCAGCCGACTACGTGTCCTGCTTCGCCGACCTTCTGGAGCATGCAGGTCCACCGAGTGGACCTCGGCACCAGCTGAAGCGTGCGGTCAGTGCCGCACGCGTGCAACGCGGCCGGCGAGCGACGTGGAGGCGCAAGCGGAGTATCCCTGTGGCGCGCCTCAGGACTTCAGGAGCAGCGGATGCGCTTCACCGAGCTGTCCCGGAGGCTGGCACTGTCGCTGCCCCTGGCGCTACTGTCGCCGGAGCTGGCACTACTGTCGCCGGAGCTGGCACTACTGTCGCCGACATCCTCAGCGATGTGCCCACTGCCACGCGGCGCAAGGCGGTCATGGATGCTATCGAGCAGCGCGTGATGGCCAAAAACGCGAGCGAAGACGACAAGTTCCTTCTGTACCTGAACCGCTACTGCTCTGCATGGGGCGTCGACCGCGTTGACGAGGATTTCCTGCTGGAGAACAAGCCTGGTGCTGTCGGTTCTCCGAAGGCGCGGCTCATGTCGCGCCCGCTGTGCCCGATCCTGCGCCCGGTGCGCGGCGCCGACGTGCACACGACTGAGCACTCAGGTTTGCTGAAGATCGTGTTGATCGAGGAGACGCTGGGCGCTCTGGGTTTTGTGTCCCCGTTCGACACTACGACCGTCATCCCGAACCTGATGATGGTGTTCGACGCCAAGCTGAAGGGCACACAGATGTTCAGCGACTACGCAAACACCGCTCGGCTGTTCCGCCAAGCCTCGTGCGGCGTTCGCGACGGGTGGGACCTATGCAAGGTGTCCAAGGCTGTTAAGATGATCCTGAGCGCCGTGGGTTTTGACATGGTGAACGAGACCAAGCGCGTGCAGGTAAAGGGCAAGAGAACTCAGGAGGCGAGGAACTACCGCCTGTGCCCTGAGAGTGTCTCCCGGATGCTGGGGCTCGTGAAACTTCGTCTTCTGCGCACGGACCTCACGCCGCTCAACGCGCACGCCGCCGCTGCCCTTTCTGGACACGAGCTGTCCATGTACAACCACCTGGTTGACGTCGCGTCGCCTGTTGCGTACGTCTTCGAGTCTGACGACGACGAGCCGTCATGCCTATAATAATGGTGTAAACGCGCGCATTGGGATATAGCATAGGAGCAGCTCAACAGCAATCATGGCGCACATGACAACCAATGTCGTGCACGCGTTGGTTGATCACAAGTTCATTCAGAAGGATGAGATCGTCGTCAAGGTGGGCAGGACTTCGAATCCCTTTGTTCAGCGACTTTCTCAGTACCCGAAGAACTCAAAGATGATATTCGCAATCCACGTACTTAATCCGCGTGCTTGTGTGGAGGCTGAGACTGTCCTGCTCCGGTACCTTTGCGGAGACCCTCGAGTCAAGCCCCGTCGCGATGTTGGATACGAGTACTACCAACTTGATGCGGGTGATGCAGGTGCCGTCTTTCGGGAGATGGCCGTTGTCGTCTTCCAGTACGTGTGGACAGGTGGCGTAGACAGCCTTGATTGCGGCGCCGAGGACGTGCCACCCGACCCCCCCAGCTTTGCCGTTCTTGAGCAAGAGAAGACGGTCTCTCGACTGGTCGCCAAGATATTCGAGAACGTCTTGAGGAGCAATACCCCACGTTCAGTGGAGGTACTTGCATCTATTCTGTGCCCTGAGCTGCAGCGCCCCTTTCGTGGCGTGCCGTTGCACCCCGATCTTCTGAAGATCGGGTTGATAGAGGAGACACTCGCTGCTCTGGGGTTTTCGTCCCCGTTCGACACTGAGACAATCATCCCGAACCTGATGACGGTGTTCGACGCCAAGCTCAAGGGAACACAGATGTTCCGCGACTACAACAACACCGCTAGGCTGTTCAGCCATGCCTCGTGCGGCGTTCGCGACGGGTGGGACCTGTGCAAGGTGTCCAAGTCTGTGAAGATGATCCTGAACGCCGTGGGTCTGGATATGGTGAGCGTGACCAAGCGCGTGCAGGTCAAAGGCAAGAGAACTCAGGAGGAGAGAAATTACCGCCTGTGCCCGGAGAGTGTCTGCCGTATGCTCGAGCTCGTGAAACTTCGTCTTCTACGCACTGACCTCACGCCGCAGCTGCCCTTTCTGGCCACGAGCTGTCCATGTACAGCTCTCCGGGTACAGGCGGTAGTTCCTCTCCTCCTTGGTGCGCTTGCCTTTGACCTGCACGCGCTTGGTCTCGCTCACCATGTCGATACCACGCGCGCGCAGGTCAAGGGCAAGCGCACCAAGGAGGAGAGGAACTACCGCCTGTGCCCGGAGAGAGTCTCCCGGATGCTGGAGCTCTTGAAACTTCGTCTTCTGCGCACGGACCTCACGCCGCCGCCGCGCTGCCCTTTCGGGTCACGAGATGTCCTTGTACAGCCATAGTCCATCGGCAAACAACGGATTGTATTATTCAACAAGCGGCGGAGCCCCTTTCACCTATTCCCCCCAGCGGAGCGACTGGGGGCGACCGGAGGGGAGCCCCCACAAAGGAGTCCGCGAGGAACCGAGCGGGTGGGCGACCGGAGGGGAGCCCACAGTTCACATCAACCAGCAGACACACTACTACACACTACTGTGTAACTAGCTGTCAAGTCTTACACAATGTGTATGTTGTTTGTAAAAGATTAACTGTAACATTTGGGTTTATTAGCACTGTAACGCTTGAGCTTCTTTCTCACTGGAACGCTTGTGCGTTTCCGATGTGTCGTCTCAAGCAGACTTCAGGAGTATGAAAGATGAATCGCAGGACACACGGTGGCACCTGTCGAGTCGAGTCACATCACATGGATCATCGCCACTCATCGTCTCGTGGAAGTGGTGTAAACGCGCGCATTGGGATATAGCATAGGAGCAGCTCGACAGCGATCATGGCGCACATGACAACCAATGTCGTGTACGCGTTGGTTGAGCACAAGTTCATTCAGAAGAATGAGATCGTCGTCAAGGTGGGCAGGACGTCGAAGCCCTTTGGTAAGCGACTTTCTCAGTACCCGAAGAACTCAAAGATGATATTCGCAATCCACGTACTTAATCCGCGTGCTTGTGTGGAGGCTGAGACTGTCCTGCTCCGGTACCTTCGAGGAGACCCTCGAGTCAAGCCCCGTCGCGACGTTGGGTACGAGTACTACCAACTTGACGCAGGTGATGCAGGTGCCGTCTTTCGGGAGATGGCCGATGTCGTCTTCCAGTACGTGTGGACAGGTGGCGTCGACAGCATTGATTGCGGCACCGAGGACGTGCCGCCAGCCCCCCCCATCTTTGCCGTTGTTGAGCGAGAGAAGGAACGCGAGAAGGAGAGAGAGAAGACTGTCTCTCGACTGGTCGCCAAGATATTCGAGAACGTCTTGAGGAGCAATACCCCACGTTCAGTGGAGGTACTTGCATCTCTTCTGTGCCCTGAGCTGCAGCGCCCCTTTCGTGGCGTGCCGTTGCACCCCGATCTTCTGAAGATCGGGTTGATAGAGGAGACACTCTCTGCTCTGGGTTTTACGTCCCCGTTCGACACTGAGACCATCATCCCGAACATGATGACGGTGTTCGACGCCAAGCTCAAGGGAACACAGATGTTCCGCGACTACAACAACACCGCTCGGCTGTTCCGCCAGGCCTCGTGTGGCATTCGCGACGGGTGGGACCTGTGCAAGGTGTCCAAGTCTGTGAAGATGATCCTGAACGCCGTGGGTCTGGATATGGTGAGCGAGACCAAGCGAGTGCAGGTCAAGGGCAAGCGCACCAAGGAGGAGATTAACTACCGCCTGTGCCTTGAGAGTGTCGCCCGGATGCTGGAGCTCTTGAAACTTCGTCTTCTGCGCACGGACCTCACGCCGCCGCCGCGCTGCCCTTTCGGGTCACGAGATGTCCATGTACAGACAGCCATAGTCCATCGGCAAACAACGGATTGTATTATTCAACAAGCGGCGGAGCCCCTTTCACCTCTTCCCAAGCGGAGCGACTGGGGGCGACCGGAGGGGAGCCCCCACAAAGGAGTCCGCGAGGAACCGAGCGGGTGGGCGACCGGAGGGGAGCCCACAGTTCACATCAAGCAGCAGACACACTACACACTACACACTACACACTACTGTGTAACTAACTGTCAAGTCTTACACAATGTGTATGTTGTTTGTAAAAGATTCACTGTAACGCTTGAGCTTCTTTCTCAATGGAACGATTGGGTGTTTCCGATGTGTCGTCTCAAGCAGACTTCTGCTTGACAACTATGTCAGGAGTATGAAAGAGGAATCGCGGGACACACGGCGGCACCTGTCGAGTCGAGTCGAGTCACATCACATGGCGACCTCTCGCATCAGGCGGCGGCACATGTCGAGTCGAGTCACATCACATGGCGACCACTCTCATCAGGCGACCTCTCGCATCAGGCGGCACCTCTGTCGAGTCACAGAGCGACCTCTCGCATCACGGCGGCACCTCTGTCGAGTCACAGAGCGACCTCTCGCATCACGGCGGCACCTGCGGCTTCTCCACGTGCCACACGGCGGCGGCTTCCCTAAACCCGAAACCCGGGTTTCGTTGTTTATAAAACTCGATGCATAATGGAAATGAAAGAGCTTTGCGCCGTCAATCACTCGCTTCCAGGATAATCTAATCGTACGCTTGCTGTCTGTCTGTCTATCGCCAGAAGCCAAACAGGTGACCATTCGATCTGGATCTGGAGTGAGTTCCAGATGTCGCCTGCATTGGGATGGATGCTAGCAAGTTTCCATGATAGGCGCAGGGAACTAAACCAATGCGTCTCCCCCCCATGCAGGGAAATGCCGAATGCGTATTGCGATGTTTGTAAAGCTCGGAGGAATTTCGGCTTTGATGGCCGCTGCAAGAATTGTGGAAGGGGCATCGTCGGGGAGACAATCAGGACCAACAGGAATGATGATGTCACCAACAGGAATGATGATGTCACCACCAGGAATGATCCTACAGTGAAGGGGATCCCCTAGATTAGCTAAGCTAGACCATGCAGAGCTACCAAAGCTGCTGCGAATGCAGGCAGATGGTGATCAAGTGCGGCATGGAAGCTCATAGGGACAGTTGATGATTACATTGTACTTTTTTTAATGATTATGAAAAGTTGACCAAGTCAACCATCTTTTGTAACCGATATTGTCAATACAGAGACTGTGTGTCTTCAGGATATGCCCCCCCCACACACTCCCAGACTCCCAGAGCGACCTCTCGCATCACGGCGGAACCTGTCGAGTCGACTCACAGAGTCACAGAGCGACCACTACAGTCGGCGGAACGATGTCGACTTACGGGGGACGATCGCTCGCATCGCAAAGAAGTCGATACTCTCTAAGACAACATGTGATCACATGTCAAGCATGGGTCTGCTAGACAAGCGCTCTCGTATATCGATAGGGGGATCGCGGGCCCCGCGGAGTGGGGCAGGGGAATTTAGTTGCAGAAACCTGTCAAGTCATCATACACGTACACACGCAAACGACGGATTCTCGCCACTCATCGTCTCGTATCGTAGTCCTCGAATGAAACAACCATTCTTCAGTGTAAACAACCATCAGCACAGCACAGCACAGCACACTTCACAAACGAATGAGTTCCTTTGACGAAATCAATGAAGATGTCGCACGAATGAGTGAAGATGTCAAACGAATCAATGAAGATGTCAGACGAATCAATGAAGATGTCAGACGAATCAATGAAGATGTCAAACGAATGAGTTCCTTTGACGAAATCAATGAAGATGTCGCCTCTCGTTTGCGGAAAGTGGAGATGCGTCACACCCCGGTGTGTCACAAGGATCCACCTAAGACATTATACAAGTTTGGAATACGCATTATCACGCATTTGCACTGTAACGCTTGAGCTTCTTTCTAACTGGAACGCTTGGGCGTTTCCGATGTGTTGTCTTCAAGCAGAATTCTGCTCGACAACTATGTGGGGAGTATGAAAGAGGAATCGCGGGACACACGGCGGCACCTGTCGAGTCGAGTCGAGTCACATCACATGGCGACCTCTCGCATCAGGCGGCACCTGTCAAGTCATCATACACGTACACACGCAAACGGCGGGAAACTGTCGCATCCACACCGTCCGTTCGTCCATTCATGACACACGGATGCGGTGGCGGATCATCGTCCTCGAATGAAGTGTAAACAACCATTCTTCAGCACAGCAAGGCACAGCACAGCACACTTCACAAACGAATGAGTTCCTTTGACGAAATCAATGAAGATGTATTGGAGATCATTCTATCCAATGCGATTTCGAACGAATCCCACCTCAAACAAGTGCCTCTCGTTTGCGAAAAGTGGAGATGCGTCACACCCCGGTGTGTCACAAGGATCCACCTAAGACATTATAACAGTTTGGAATACGCATTATCACGCATTTGCAGGCTCAAAGAGTTGAAAATAGGTGTCAATCGGGGGGAATACGTACCCTACCAATCAATGTCGGCTATCGAAGACAAGATCCAAGACATATCGCCGCTGTCCGGACTCACTGCGTTGGTTCACCTGGACATATCGAACACATACGTGACCGACATATCGCCACTGTACGGACTCACTTCGTTGACGCACATGAACATGTCGCACACCTACGTGGACGAACACCTATTATCACCTCTGTCCGGACTCACTTCGTTGACGCACCTGAACATGGCGCACACACCTCTGTACAACATACAAGCTCTGTACGGACTCACTTCGTTGATTCACCTGAACATGGCGCACACACTTGTGACCGACATATCACCACTGGCCGCCCTCACTTCGTTGATTCACCTAGACATTTCGCTAATACAAGCAAAACTCAAAGACATATCACCGCAGTCAGGTCTCACTTCGTTGATTCACCTAGATATTTCGCACCTCACGTACGTGGACGAACACCTATCAGCGATTTCCGGACTCAATGCGTTGGTTCACCTCAACATTTCGCATATCGGAAACAAACTAGAAGACATATCAAAGCTGTCCGGACTCACAGCGTTGGTTCATCTGAACATGGCGTACACACGGGTGGGCGAACACCTATTATCACCGCTGGCAGGATTCACTTCGTTGATTCACCTGAACATGGAGGGCACCGACGTGGAATACCTATCATCTCTGTCCGCCCTCAATTCGTTGATTCACCTAGACATTTCGCATCTCAAATACAAGCTCGAAGACATCTCACCGGTGTCCGGTATCACTGCGTTGCTTCACCTGAACATGGAGGGCACACGTGTACCCTCTATATCACTACTGTCCGGCCTCACTTCGTTGGTTCATCTGAACATGGCGTACACATGTGTGGTCGAAGACCGATTACCGCTGTCCGGCTCCATTTCGTTTTGTCGCCGGAGCAAGGTGCTCGACATATCACCGCTGGCAGGACTCACTTCGTTGATTCACCTGAACATGACGGGCACCGACGTGGACGACATTATCACCACTGGAAGGGACTCACTTCCTGGTGCACTCGACATTTCGAACACCGAACGTGGGACGACATATCCACCGGCCTGGCCAGGACTCACTTCGTTGGTTCACCTCACATTTCGAACACCGAAGTGGGACGTTGTGAAAAAGTGTTAAAAATATATTTATTCTTTTTTTAATTGAAATTAGGGAGATTGATTGTGTTGTGAGCCTCCGGCATTAGGCAGTATTTATTTTTGTTGAAATGATGAATTTGGGTTTGTAAATAATTGTTTTGTGGTCCAGAGATGGAGAGGTCTTGTCAGACGGGTTGGTTCATTTTGGGAACAGCGTTTTTTTTTTTTTTTATTAAAATAGGGATTGATTGTGGAGCCTCAGGCACATTCTTCAGTCAGTATTTATTTTTTTCTTGAATGAAATGATTTGTTGTGTGGTCCCGGAGACTGGGAGAAGAGAGTCTTCATCAGTGAGTGTGCATGTGAAACCACGTTAAAATAGGGATTGATGTGAGGCCTCCGGCATTCTTCAGTATTTATTTTTGTTTGTTGAAATAATTGTTGTTCCCCGAGATGGAGAGTCTTTTCAGAGGTGTTCATGTGAACACGTTTAAAATAGGGATGATGTGAGGGGCCCCCCCCTCCGGCATCTTCAAGTATGTATTTTTTTGTTGAAATAATTGTTTGTGTTCCCGAGATGAGGAGTCTTTTCACGAGGATGTTCATGTGAACACGTTTAAAATAGGGATTGATGTGAAGCCTCCGGCATTCTTCAGTATTTATTTTTTGTTGGTGAAATAATTGTTGCTCCGAGATGGAGAGTCTTTCAGAGGTGTTCATGTGAACACGTTTAAAATAGGGATTGATGTGAGCCTCCGGCATTCTTCAGTATTTATTTTTTGTTGAAATAATTGTTGTTCCCGAGATGGAGGAGTCTTTTCGAGGTGTTCATGTGAACACGTTAAATAGGGATTGAGGTGAGACTCCGGCATCTTCAGTATTGATTTTTTTGTTGCAATAATGGTGTTCCGAGGATGGAGAGTCTTCAGAGGGCTCATGTGAAGACGTTAAAATAGGGATGATGCGGAGGCACTCCGGCATCTTCATTACAATTTTTCGGGCAATCAAATGAGTTTCCATGGCGACCCGATGGGGCTTTGAGTCAGAGCATTGCCCAGCCCTCGCGGATCGATGCCTGCACCGCGACGCGAGTAGGGGGGAGGTTTGATGTGACCCCCTGGTGGAAGAACATCATGCATATGCACAAAGCTACAATGTAACAAACCTAAGGGGTTCTCTCCTCATGGAGAAATGCACCATGGAGCAATGCGCCACAGGAGAAAAACACCACCCCTTACTGTTTGTCGCGTGCGAGTGTGTGACAAGCAGTTCAGTAACCGGTATCGAAGTCTTCCACACAAGCGGATGTTCTCACCCCAAGGGAGCTGTTGATGTTGACATGGAGAAGCGCATGGAGTACCTCGAGAATCGGATCGATGAAATGCAAGCGGAACTGGAGGCGTTGCGGAAAAAACACACTTTCACAATCAACAACAGCTTCGGGTCGGCCACCAACAACTATGTCGTTACATGCAAAAATTTCACCAACACCACCACCACCAACAACAACAACAATACTGCTCCAGATGCGGCGGCGCTATCTCCAGCTGCGACGACACCGGTGGAGGACATGCACCCCTTCGGGGTGGAGGTCACGCCCGAGTCAGAGTTCCTCTCGGTCGCTCAATTCAATGAGTGCAGGTACAACCTGGTCAAGCTGCTGCAGCTATCGCACTTCAACCCCGCGCACCCGCAGTACATGAACATCATCATAGACCCCGACTGCTACCAGCAGACGTACGTGTACGGACGGGACTGCCGCTGGGCGAAGGCGGACCTGCAAGACTCGCTGCTGCCGGTGCTCAGGAGCATCGTGCAGCGAATGAGCAGGGTGAACCCGGCAGAAGCAAGCAAGTACGAGGACGACGCCGCCTTCCTCCAGGGAGGCGCCGGCTCCGTCACCTTCAGAGCCATGCAGGGCATGGCCCTGCACAGCCGGACCTGCGTCAGGGTCCTCTCGGAGAGGGGCGTGCCGCTGCCAGAGGAACTACGGACGCACTTGCACTTGACAGAACACAATAGATAAAAAACTGTGCGGGCCCCCCGTTCGTCCATTCATTCTCACACGGGCCACGGCGGCTTTCGAAGAGTAGTGTTCGTACATTCATTCATTCATTCATTCTCACACACACGCCACGGCAGCTTTCGCAGCCTCGTCCATTCAGTCTCACGACCGCATGTGCTTTATCTGTGTGTGTGTGCGTGCGTGCAGCAATGGATAACAGAGCTCAATCCAATACAGGCCACATCTTCTCACGCATGTCATTGATGACATCCGTAATGCAGAAAGAGTAAACAGCACCCGTGTTGCAGCGTCGCTTGGAGACGCCCCTCAAGCCAAGCTTGGACATCTTGAGACCAAACTTGATCAAGGTGGTTTCATGTTTAGGAGAACCAGGGATCGGGGATAGCCAGTCATTGAACATGGAGAACAAGGTGGCCGCCGTGAAGCTCACAGAATCATCGATACGGGGATGCGAGACGCTCTGCTCTTGCATCAGGTGCAAGAGGAATTGGGACTCAATCAGCAGGATGTCTTCGGGGGTAGCTTATTGCAGGGTGTACCTCTTGTCCAGGCTGCACTCCTGGACGACCTGCACCAGCTCGACAACGTCAGCAACAGTCGCCTGTAGCCCCTCCTCCTCGCAGAACGTGACGTAAGCGTTGTACATGCCCGGGGTCGTGGCGATATGCGGTCGCAGATCGTCGGGGTTGGTGGCAATGCACCGCTCATCCAGAAAGCGGAGGATATTCTTGTGGCGAGTGAAGTCGGGGAATCGCAGGGCACGACGGGGAAGCAGCAGGCCGTCGAAAATGTGCTGGATGGGTTGGATGCCCAGATCCTTGAGCGATGATACCACTTTCTTGGCGGTGAAGCTCGACCTGGGTAGCTTCGACAGTACCCGAGCGACAAATGCGCCCTGATCCAACACCGCACCAGACAGCTCTGTTGCATTGGCCTCGACAAAGTCGTGCACCGTATCGTAACACTCGATGTTAGCCTGAACGACGTTGTCGAAAATCACAGTCACCACACGTGAGACGTACGTCTCACGATCCATACGCTCCTGGTCCGTCTCCTCAGATTCAACGGCGGATTCCACGGATCCCTCAGATTCAACGGAGTCATCACGTGGAGTGTCACACTCCTCCTGTTTGCCACCGCAGTCGTCGCCATACCAGGCGTACTTCAAAACGTTCGCTAACATACCATTGTAAACGGTGGCTTCGCCCACCTCGAAGTACTCGGCACCCACATCTCATCGTGGCTGGATTCTGGAATCGTAACCACCGCGCATGTACCTGAGCAGTGTCGCCTCTGCATCCACGCACGCTTGTGCATCTCGAACATGGATGGCAAAAATGAGCTGGGATCCATTGGGGTACTGCGAGAGCCTCTTGCAGAACGGCTGGCTGGTCCGGCCGACCTTGACGACCAACGGGGACAATTTGCCCAGGAACTCTCGCTCGACGAGGGCGTACACGACGTGCTGGGTGTGGTGCGCCATGGATGGATGATACACAAGGGAAGGGAAGGCTTGACTCAACCAATATGCTTGTCGCGAGCTTTATATCGTGATAATCGAGCGTTTTTACGAGGTCCATGCGACATCCACCATGTCACACATATGACAAGGAGTGACGAGAATCCGTGTGTCATGAATGGGGGGCTGCAAAAGCCGCAATGGCATATGTGTGTGTGTGTGTGTGCGAATGAATGATGGACGGGGTCGCAAATGGTGATCACATGTCAAGCAGAGGTCTGCTAGACAATATATATCGTATATCGATAGGGAAATCGCGGGCCCCACGGAGTGCGGTAGGGGAATTGAGATGCAGAAACCTGTCAATGCATCAATCATCACACGCAAAACTGTGGAAAACTGTCGCATCCACACCGTCAGTCCGTCCATCCATTCATGACACACGGTGGCGGATCATCGCCATCGTCACTCATCGTCTCGTGGAAGTGGTGTAAACGCGCGCATTGGGATAGCATAGGAGCAGCTCGACAGAGATCATGGCGCACATGACAACCAATGTCGTGTACGCGTTGGTTGAGCACAAGTTCATTCAGAAGGATGAGATCGTCGTCAAGGTGGGCAGGACGTCGAAGCCCGTTGTTCAGCGACTTTCTCAGTACCCGAAGAACTCAAAGATGATCTTCGCAATCCACGTACTTAATCCGCGTGCTTGTGTGGAGGCTGAGACTGTCCTGCTCCGGTACCTTCGCGGAAACCCTCGAGTCCTGAAGGCAGTTCGAACAGAAAATCCCTGTTCGTAAGGGGACAACAGCCCCGGGGGAGTTGACCCCTATGATACCCCTATGGAGAATTCATTGTCTACATGTCTTATTAATCGGTAAATAGATACTTGTTCAAGTGCAGTTTATGTTTACTGCAAATTCTAAGAAAGTGCAGCTCAGTTGAATGTAGTCCGAATATGTTGGCAAATCGGAGGGCTTTTTCGATACTATGTGGACACGTTTGACTCATGTTATTAATTGCATGTAAGAAATCATTTTCTTTGAACACCAGCAATCTCCCTGGTTGTCTAGTTGTTTGCATGTAAGGTAAATCAACGTTTAATTCGTTGAAGTCTTCACATATCTCCCTGTTCAGATCGACATGAATGTAGCAGTCTTGACGCGAAACAACTCTATCTATATCAGACACGGGGTGAGTGGATGCCTGAATAACCAAGCGACAAGAGTTCATCTTAGTTTTCTTTTTAGAATTATCATCGCCTTATGCTTTTTGGCCTGATTTACTTAAACCCAAGCAAATTTGCAAAATTTATTTACTTGGCGGAGAATTCTTCAGTATTTTTTTGTTGTTGAAATAATTGTTGTTCCCGAGATGGAAAGTCTTTTCAAAGGTGTTCATGTGAACACGTTTAAAATAGGGATTGATGTGATTGACTGTTATTGTCAGATTTGCGGAAACCATCAGCTTAGTGTGGCCCATCTATTTTGATGGTGACGGGCTCAATTGCACTCTCAAATTTACTATTAAAGTATGGAAGATCACATTGTGGAGGCGGGTCAAGTAATTGGATGGTGTACACGGGTTGCGTATCAAAATCTGCGTGAGGGCCTGCAATGACTTGTAAGCTCGCCCCACAGAGTGGTATGTGTTGTTGCGCAACTCGATAACATGAACCTAGCTTTATATCTGCTAAAAGTAAAGAGGAGACGATTTGTAATGATGCTGTAGCAAACATAATATTCAATAGCAGCCGAAAATATTTGCATGTGAGAAACGCGTCATCATTAGTTCTATTCTGTGGAGGTGGAAACGCTTTGGTGTAAATCGAAAACGACGTGAATTTGTAAGCAAACTTTGTGAGACGAACAAAGATTTGTTGAAATTGTATTGTCAACTCAATGCACAACCGCAAGAGGTGTTGTTGCATTTTTCAAAAGTACTCACAAGTAATGGGCGTTCCTGCCTCCCGGCCGATTTTGACTGGTTGCTAAACATGGTATGGAGCGGAATTGTGATTCCTTGGTGCTTATGTCTCAAGCTAGCGAGTCGTTCAAGAGGCTCTAAATCCTGATTAGAAATTTAAAAAAATCGGCCGGGAGGCAGGAACGCCCATTAAGTGATATATGTCGCCAACACTTGGATGAGAACCACCGTACCACATTAAACAAGTGGCGGAGCCTCTTTCACCTATTCCCCCCAGCGGAGCGACCTGGGGCGACCGGAGGGGAGCCCCCACAAAGGAGTCCGCTAGGAACCGAGCGGGTGGGCGACCGGAGGGGAGCCCACATGTCACATCAACCAGCAGACACACTACTGATTTACACACACACACACACACACACGCGACGACGCCGTCGAGTGTATCTCGGACATGGACAGATGGGATTCCGTTGGGGGGGATTATGTCACAAACAAGATGCGGAGCCCCTATCACCTTTTGTAACATCAACCAGCAGACACCACACTACTGTGTAACTAACTGTCAAGTCTTGCACAATGTGTATGACTTGCTTGACAGCGACTTGTTTGTAAAAGAAAGCAGCACGCGCGCAGGTGCACGAAATATTGTGAAGACAGCCAAACACTACATCACGGTCCACAAGGCGAGCAGTAATGCCGCACGCATCGTTGAACGCAGGGATTAGGAGTGCGTCAACTCTGATGGTTAGATGTGACTGTTGTTGACATCAAGTGTTGTGATACGGTTCTCATCCAAGTGTTGGCAACATATACCACTTGACAAGCATGAGGTTGATTGCTTGAAATTTTTTATGTCATAGCACGCATGGTTCTTTCTCATCAGCACACCATACATCGGAAATCCCTTGTGAATGTAAGCTTCGTACACTATTCCCACGATACTTGTTGTCTTATCCAAGTCGTTGTGCGTTGTTGGGTTGTCTATGGTTACAATGGACCCTACAGTGTACGTGGGATTCTGGTAAGGTAAGTAATCCATGTCTGAAGATCGTGTTTTGAAATATACAATATAAACCCTAAACAATTATCAGCATGGAAAGCGCGAAGGAGTTTTATATCCCCCAAGCTAGTACCACAAGATGAAGCGTGCATTGCTAGTCTCACCCAGCTACGCCTTGAACCTGGAGGCGCGCCTCACGCGAGTCCTAAAGGAGGCGGCTCTGCTCCCCCGCGACCTCCGTACGTACAGCACGACGGGTTTTGCAACGGATGTTGAGCGTTTTAAGGAGTCTCTGGGAGAAGGATTCAGCTGCAACGTTATGGGCGGCACTTCCGAGGTTCCAAAACGGGACCTGAGAGCCGCCATACAGCATCTCCTGCAGCCCGGCACGGATGTTGCAGTTCTGCTATTCTGTGGCCATGGGACGTGGAGTGGTTCAACGCAACATGGTGCCCTTGTCTGTTCGTTTGGGCAGCAGATTACAGCACAGGAGATCGAGGACATCGTAGCACAGCAAGGGTTCACCGGCACGTTTGTTCGTGTGCTGAACATGTGCGATGAAGGTTCAACGCAACACGCATCTAGCAGTATTGCTGACTACAATGGTGTCATTATTGCAGCGTCCACCATGTTTGGAATGGCCCGGGGCGGAGCAGGAGGCAGCGAGTTCATGGACGCGTGGGTGGCAGTGGGACAGCTTCCGACTTATCACAAACTGGGAACAGTGCTCAAGGAGCATTGCCCCAACGTACGCGTGACCATGCAGAACATGAACAGCAAGGACGGTGTATTTGGTCATCCTGCAGAGGTGTGTGTGCATGCAATGAGCAATGACAATATATGTTTTGGCTGCGCACGTCAGTATTGTGAATCCTGCTGATTGCAGGTGCCATTGGACGCATCCATGAAGAACAGAAGCCAGTGATGCGAGAGCAAGTGTGGTACCCGCCATTTCTCCGAGGATTCAGCAAGGAAGCGAATCATCCTCGGAGAAGCCCTGTGGAGAAGCCACTGATACAACATCGTGCACTTGTTGTATGTGAGCTGTTTCCGGCATGATCAGTCTGTAATCCACGATCTCAATCTGAGTCCCAATACAACTGTCGGGTCATATCCATATGTCGATACCCCTTCCTTTCCCAACAGAGTGATAAAAAAATTGTCAAAGTAATATGGCAGCGGAACACAATGCTTATGCATGTACTGCAAAAAAGCAATCTTTAAAATTTTGTAATCCATGTATGCGCCTGACTTCTTCTCACATTGCTCACAAAGGCAGCAATTATGTCGTTTAGTTGTTTTGTTGTCTCCATAATCTGTAATTACACACAGCCCGGCGGTCAATAATGTTACAGCTCAAAGCTTTATACAGTTGTTCAATTTGGCCTGAATTTATTTTTTCTCATTGCAGGATCGAAGCAAACGGAACGGAGGAAACATGTCGCATACTCGGTGCATTAGATAGATAGGATGGATAGATAGATAGATAGATATTGGATGTGCCACTCCTCAAGCCCCATGCGGTTCAATGAGAAAATATATATTCAGGCCAAACTACATAGAGATTCAAACTGTAAAATTATTGACCGGTCTATGCATGTTATGGACCAAGACTGGGTCTCCAAGTTTGTCCAAGATATTACGTCAACTTCCAACGCCATTACAGTAAGTCTTCCATTTGCACATGAAGTGCTTATAATCCACTTAGAGTTAGATAATCAGCATCGGTTCCACGCACACATTGCAATTCAAACCCTGGTCAACGAAGAGCCACGTGCTTTTTTGTATGGATTCAACAGATACCCTGATGGGGAAGTGATTGGACCATTCTACAGGGACTAAGTTGTAACCATCTCATGTGAACCATGCCCGGATGATGGCATACGGATGAGGAGTAGCATACCATCCAGGTTGGCATGAATGTCTGCTTGATAACTTCTTCATAACATAGAATGTTATGAAAGGGGAATCTCGCCCCCCAGGAGTGGGGCAGTGGAATTCACGAGGAGCATCTTCACCCCAGGTTCACGATGATCTTGTTCATGGTTGTCATCGTGATGGGACAAGGATGCACCGCCATGGATGACATTGCCCCTCAGTTGAACTTCAAACATTTCAAGGGACCGTTTAAAGTTGGCTTCTGGTTGGAATGCGGTGGGGTTCAACCTTTGAATGTGCTTGATCGCATCTGTCATCGTAATGCATCTTTCCCACATCAGATAAGCAGCAACAACTGTTGTAGACCGTTGTCTTCCCAACCTAAAATGCACAAGCACGACATTGTTTTGACTTAACACTCCATGCATCACCTCAACAATATATGGTAGATGGGATATGAGTTTCGTGACCTCTTTTTGCCAGCAGTTGTCTTCAACAGCAACCTTAATGTATGTTGTGTTTGGGTTCCTTGGTTTTATGTACGGTGTGTGGTTTGTGCAGTTCACAACAAGCTTGAATTGCAACGTTTTACAAATTTAGTGGTTGAGAGCTGCTTCTTGGTCTGATAGGTAAAGATTGTCGCACACCTTGAACAAGTTATCGATATGCATCTTATTGAGATCAGCCATATTATTGTTAATTTTCCCAACATAGGACAACAACAGGTATTTTCAGAGGTGTTCATGTGAACACGTTTAAAATAGGGATTGATGTGATCCTCCGGCATTCTTCAGTATTTATTTTTTGTTGAAAGTGTTGTTCCCGAGATGGAGAGTCTTTTCAGAGGTCTTCGTAGGTGCCCATTTTTGTATTGTCTGTATGAAGTTATTCAATATCAGCTCGGTATGAGCGCAGATTGACTCCGGATGGAAAAGGGTTCCCCATATCCGTCGTCTCTTATGTCAGAACGCTACAACACGTTGGTCATGGACCTCATCGAGGCAAATCGGGCGCATGCACGGAGCTAGATCAGAAATTGAGTATGCAGCATAGAAGTCAGCCTTACATTTCATTGGAACCCCCTCAACGAGCCCAATACGTGCCCCAATAATTTTGATGCCCCGTGTATGGTGTACGGCGGCACCTGTGTATTCGAGATGACCACCAAAGTATAAGTTGATAAACTGGGCACCAAAGCATATTCCAAGAACCGGAGCATCATGTCTGAGGGCAAAGGTGTTCATCGCCTCTCTGTCACGACCTATGTCATGCACGTGCAATTGCGATCCCGTGAGGATGAACCCAGAAACTTGCTTTGTCCGGCAAATCTCTACAACCTCTGAAAGAGTACGTGCGATCGCATGACCATGCCTTTGGCGCCTAAGAAAAGATAGGAGGTACTGCCTGAAAATACGCTTGGGACCGATTGTATTGTCAATGACAACGAGCATTTTACAATAGATGACATATAATACACGCAAACGGTGGAAAACTGTCGCATCCACACCGTCCGTAACGAACCTTATTCTCCTCTTCACCGTCCGTCCTGTAACGAACCTTATTCTCCTCTTCACAGCCAACAAGACTAATTGGTGAATAGATACTTGTTCAAATGCAATTTATGTTTATTGCAAACATGAAGGAAGTGTAGTTCATTTGGATGTAGTCTGAAGATGTCAACAGATATGAGGGCTATTTCGATGTCACGTGGACATGTTTGACACATGTTACAAATTGCATGCAAGAAAGCACTTTCCTTCATTACCAACAATCTCCCTGATTCTCCAGTTGTTCGCATGTGAGGCAGATCAATTTCTATGTCGTTGAAGTCTTCACAGATCTCATTGCTCAGACTCACAGGTATATTACAGCAGGCTTCACGTGAAATAACTCTATCCACATCAGCAACACGTTGAGTGGATGCTTGAATGACCATTCGACATTTGTCCATATCGTTGTATGGATGGAGCTGTACAGTTTACAGTTGTTCTCAAGTACCCCTTTATACAATTTGGATAGACGTCGGAGTCATCTGATTAAGATCACCCAGATGTCTGAGTTTTTGGCGAGACGTCGGAGTGCCAACCTGGATGGTGCCCGTAAAGTCATCGGAGTACTCACGCAAACGGCGGAACACTGTCGACACCTACTACGTCGCACTCAATCACTCACAGGCCCCCTAAAATACAAAACGAACGAACGCAAGAAGCATCATCATCGTGACACACGCCTCCTCCGCAAAAACGGCGGAACATGTGTCGAGTCACAGAGCGACTTTCGCATCAGGATATATCGACAGCCAATCTGGGATCACGAGTTGGGTTGCTGCTGAAACCAATCATTATGCGTCCGTGTATCGGGTGTGTAGATTGTACAGTGAATAATTTATCCCATAAAAAGAAATAATGTCGGCACTGTTCGCTGCCCTGGTCATCGGGACCGTTGCGGGCACGCTCATCGGCACGATCGGCGCCGGCGCCGGCGCGCTCCTGGTCCCGTCCCTCATGTTCTTCGCCGGCCAGTCCATGCAGGGCGCAGTCGGCGTGACGCTGGCGATGCAGACTCTCCCGGTGGTCACCATCGCCAAGACGCTCCTCGGCTACACCACTGTTCACCCTAAACGGAACATCTAATGTACGGATGTACGTGCACGAATACACTACGCATCCCCAGAGCCCCGCCTCCGTCTCGTCTCTAAAAAAATGTATAAAAAAAAAGAGTTTTTAGTATCTAAATAACTGAGTATCTATAACTGAGTATCTATAACTGAGTATCTATATAACTGAGTATCTAACTAACTTACTGACTGACTAAAGCTGGCTGAGGGTCAGGGAGCGAAGATCAATTGAGAGCTCGATAGCAGCGAGCTTCTTGGCGAGGTACGCCTCACGCTTGGCGGGAGTCTGGTTCATGCACGCTAGGTGCGCGCACTTGCCAGTGGTTTAGGTCCCACCATTGGGGTTGCTTAAGAGCACCTGGTTTCTACCACACGGGTTGCCGTGAATGGTGACAGCAGTGCAGCCCAGGGTGGGGGAATACCCCACGATGGTAAACTCACCGTGTTTGGATCCAACAGGAAGCTCGTTCTTTAGAACGGACCCGCGACCAACACGACCGGAGGCCAAGGAGGAGGACAGGGAGCACGTTGAGAACGAGCCAGCAGGAGAAGCAGAAGCAGAAGCAGCAGGAGCAGCAGCAGGAGCAGCAGCAGGAGCAGCAGCATGAGCAGCAGCAGGAGCAGCAGCAGGAACAGCAGCAGGAACAGCAGCAGCAGCAGCAGTAGAAGCAGCCGGAGCAGGAGCAGGAGCCACAGAGGGTGAACCATTGGCGCGGCGCCTTTTACCGCCACTGCTGGAACTCTCCTCCGACATGCAAACGTCCTCGGTGGGGCCGTCGTCCTCTGGGAGGGCAAGGGCACTGGCGAGGGCAAGCAAGGCGGAAGGAGCAGGAGCAGCAGAAGCAGCAGACGCAGCAGCGACGGCAATAGGGAGAAGCATTGCCTATAAAGGCTTTTTCTCCCAGGCGGGTTTCTCTTCGAGAAACTTAGCGTGCGCAATTTTCATTGCGCAGACAGGGTCTGCGAGGCACGCAGGAACGCGGGGAAATGAAATTATCTTGTTGCACATTTCCTTCAATATAGGGATTGTGGGTTTGTCGGATAGCTTCGTTCGGTCCCTCACTTGGACAACTGTCAATATACCGGAATCATTCACGAATGATGTGAAATCGGTAGACATGTTGTTTGTAGACATGTTGTTGGTAGACATGATATCGAGTTGTTGTTGTTGTTGTTGTTGTTGTTGTTGTTGTTGTTGTTATTGTTGTGGTTTCAAATGAAGGAAAAAGGCGTCAATTTTTTTTTAGCATGGAAAATAATATAAAAGAAGAAGAGGAGAATACATGTAAACGGAAAACAAAAACAAGATGAAACATACGATAAATACAAAGACATTGACCGTATCTTTACCTATTGGGTTTCACATGGGACTCGAAGAATGGATAGATTCGCAAACACAACACAGGGACGAGGCAATATACGCCCTGCTCGCACACGGTCTACACGCAGTGCGGACGATACCAACAACATCGAAGGATTATGAGGGTCGTCGTTCAGGCAGATCGTCGGATACTTATGATCCAAATGACATAAGTGAGGCGGCGCACATCCAGGCAAGCGCCTACAGAGGACCACGGTACAGTCGGAGACGCAATTTGTGGGACACCCTACCGGTGACCCTTGAACCCAATGGGTAGATCAGCTAAAGGCGAGTTCATATTTTTGCCCTTCATCTCTGTATTTCAGCATTTAAGCTGGCCCAAAGGATAACAAGGCAAGCTGCTGACAAACCCAGGTGGGTCGGTCGGTTTAGCGCTCACACTCGCCTCGATGGAAACTGTGGTCTTGGGGGGAGGCGAGGGAACACAGAATGCCTCAGGTCGCTCTCTCCCGTCCATCCACGTTGTCAGAAGCAGAAGAAGGTTCTTGGCAGCGTTCACGTCTCGGTTCCAGGTTGCACCACAGCGCACATTGGATGATGCGCTTTTGACACTGTCTCTACAGTGCAGTACTTTGTGGACCTTGACGTTCTTCACCACCATCTTCTGCTTCTCAACAGTTATAGACCCGTCGATTGGGGACTCTTTGCAAACTCCGCGCCAGACTACGCTGTCTGCCTTCATGTTGACAAGCCTCTGGAAGCAGCCGTGACATTTACAAGAAGTGTTGCGTTCGTCGACGTTTTTGAACAAAACATTCTTACGACGTGAGAGGCACCTCCTGATCTCTTTGATGGGCCCAGAACATGAACGACTGATACCATACCCTTGGTTGGACCAGTTGCCGAAGCCAACAACGGTCGTCTGTGCCCTTGGTGCAATCACATCGCATACCTTTTCAATCGTCTTCTGTTTACCAACATATCGAAAGAATCGCATAGATCGGTAGCCTTTGTTGGCTCTGTGTTGTAGGAGGATCGGGAGCGCTTTGAGATAAGCTCTGACATGGTCCTGCAGGTCGGACAAGTTGCTCGTATTAGGCGATGGAATGGACTTCACGAGGTCTTGAGTCTCGTCATTCCATTTGTAGGTGCGACGCTTGCTTGTATTGTACCCAGCAACTTCGCTAAAGCGAGCCGAGCTGAAAGACTCGATGCGACCTGCAGAAGATGCTATCGTGACGATATCTGTCATTCTAGGGTCTACTCCGACACGCAGCGCACCCACTGCGTCCTTGCACTCTACGATATTTGCGTCCTTTGGATAACCTGCGTTTTCTCCTTCTTCAACGACCTCTTCTTTACCTTTCTGCTTCATTTGGACGGATACCCCTTTACCGTCGCTGAGGATTCGGTTGTCAAAGCGAGACCTTTTCGTCTCAAGACCTTGGACATTAAAGTACTTTCGCCACAGCATTGTATGGTTCTCGTAACGTCCATCGCCAGAGACGCTCTCGAGTGGCGAATCACCCATGCTGAGAAGCTTCATGAAAGTCATGGAAGATATCGGGACGTACGAAATTGTGAAGCCGTTCTTGCGAGGAAGGATACTGAACAGACGGGGGTGACTTTTTCTTGTTTTTTTATCTTTCGGATCCACTCGTCCGACCTCTCCCAACTCTGTAAGCACGTGATGGAACAATCGCATTGTCAGGTGCGCTCTAGTGTTGAACTGCTTCCCTCTTGGCAGCGGAAAGAGAGCCCTCAAGTGACTGACAACCTCTTTGATGTGGATCGCATGCACGAGGCCCTCTGGGATGATTGTGTCGATTTTCGATTCTGGGTACTGGACCACCGCTTTGACAATCTTCTTGAAATGTTTCTTCAGAGAGGGATGTTTCAAGCGCAGGTACTAGATAAAGACCCTGTCCACGTTTGCCCAGACGCTGTTGCACGCCATCGTCGCCATTTGTATTGAGACGTCTGCGATTACTTGTCCCCAAGGACGAACGTCCACCTTCACGTATCCTGCAGGTCTTAGGGCGTCGAAAGCAACCATAGTATCATTGAAGCTCTGGCCCAGAGTATCCTATCGAACATTGGAGGTCGATACCGCAAGGAGGCACCTGTAATAAAAGTTCCAATCCAGGTGTGGCAACTGCTTGACGTCAAAGTCTCCATCATCGAGGCATCTTGTGATATGAAAGTTTGCGAATAAGTATGCCTCTGCAACTGCGTGGTTGATTAAGAGTACCATGCTTTGTATCCTTGAGGAGATCTGATGCCTTGATACATCCATGCACAGAGAAGTAAGCGTCTTCTTGACGACGCTGATGTTAATATCGTCATCTCCTTTGTCTTGCACTACCCCCATTAAGAGGGGGTGAGTATCCTTTTCTTTTGGTGATATAATATTGCACCCACATTTCCTTATACCATTTCCTACGTTATCATGATTGATGCAGAGATAAGACACCGCGCGGTTGTTCACTACAAATACTATAATCGTAGTTTGAGGAAAGTTAGTTTGCTGTACAAAGTATCAAAATCATCACTCCAACGTTGGGTCACCAAAGCCAATATAAAACATCATCGGAAGAAAAGGGTGAGTGTCATTACAGAAGATATCAAGGCTGCTATAAAACAACTGATTGACTCCAATCCCTTCTTGACAATGTCTCAGCTTGCAGAGGGTGTGACTTCTCTGTCCTCTGTCAAGATGTCTCCAAAAACTTGTGGACGCTACACACGCAAACTTGGTTACACCCGCAAGCGCGCATACAAAACAGTTCGGCACAAGACTGACCACAAATCTTCTGTCGACCGTTTTTGTAAGGATTATTTAGCCGTTCCGACATCGGATTTGTTAAGCATCGATGAGGCGGGTTTTTACATTGGTGACACTTGTCGCAGAGGGTACTGTCAACGCGGCAAACGTTTAAATATCCAAATTTCTAGGACATTGCGAATGTCCAAATTGACACTAATTGCTGCCGTTTCTGCTAAAGGTTTCGTTCATTACAAGATCCTTGATCACAATTGCAAGAAAGTCGACTTTGTACAGTTTGTATCTGAGTTACATGTACAGCGGGGTACAGTCGCTGTCCTTTACAATATCCAGTTCCATCATTCAAAGGAGACGATTTCTATGTTCGATTCTGTAGGAATACGACCACTCTTTGTACCTCCTTACAGTCCAGAGTTTAACGCTATTGAGAATGTCTTTAGTTTGCTCAAGCGAAAATATCGCTGCATGTGCCCAATAATTCCAGATGTAGCAGATATATTTGATTACAGTAACGCTTTGAAAAGGATTATTGATGCGCACGATGTTAGCCATCAGTTTGACTTTTCAGGGTACTTTGAACATGTAAATTCAGTGTCTTTAGATGCCTTGAATTTTTTGTGTCAATCACCTGAAGACAGTATCTGTATTGACAAGATCGGTTACAAATCTTGAATTGGTCAACTTTTCAGAATCCCCAAAATATAAGGTGTCCCAATATCAAATGTCCCTAGCTGTATGCAGCCTTTGATAAGGATATCGGATCGTTGAGAGTGGTGTCAAGGTAGCCGCCACATATTGGGTATACGAGAAGCTCATATCACATATCGGCTACAGTCAACGGAATACTAAAATGAAACCGCTTCGTGTACGGCACACCATAAGGTGTACCACCGTACACTCCAGAAAGCGGTTTCATTTTAGTATTCCGTCGAGTGTAGAAATGAGGAAGAGATTCGCTCATTCAACTCCCAATTCTTTTGCATACAGTATAGAATGACAGATTACGCTTCTCTCATCACTGAATATGGATATCACACATATCGGTTACGTCAAGCGAGGGTGCACACAAAGCATTGCAGAAGTTGTGAAAATGGGAGGTGAATCAGTAAATAACATAACAATCAAGGTCCAGAGTGGAGGTTGTTTACTGTTGAAATCAAATCCAACAGTAATTAGCAATGCAGTATGTGTCGAGCTTGTCGGCGAAGATATTTTTCCACAAGCAAGATATTGGGATGGCGACATCAATATGAAGTCCAAACTACAAGGTGATGTCCAAGCATTGATTGATACATTCCCAAACATGAAATTTCTGGAGTTGCGTTTTTTCCTATACGATGTCGATTGGTGTTCTCTTCAAAACTGTAAAATGCTTCGAGGATTTTGGATAAACCATTATGAAGACATGTCCCACTCAATGCAATTTCCCAAACACACCATCACCAATTTCCATGGGTTTGCATCACAATTTGCACAATTTCCAAATACATGCGATGAGGTAGTCAATTACATGAAGCATGCCACAAAAAACAGTTCAGATTGGTCTTGGTCTATCGGATTTTATGATAATAGACACTTCTCAATTGACAACTCCCTCAAACATGATCAAATCTGTGTTCAAGGGCGCCGGCATGAAGAACTCGATGCCATGATTCATGTCACAACCCAATGAAATCAGTAAGCGGCAACTACTTTCGAGTCGGAGCACCTGCCCCTCTGCCCCCGGAACCCCGTCCCGCACTGCCCTTCCCCTTGACTGGAGCCTTGTCAGACTTTAAGTCCATCGTCATGCCTCTCTTGCTCAGCTTGGCACTTAGCATCTGGGCTTTGTCTGCCGCTACCATCTCGTCGCCATCATCTGCGTCCTCGTCTTCATCTGCACCTGCACTAATCTTATCGAACCCGGACTCGTCCTCATCTTCATCCGCTCCGTCGTCTGCTCCGGCATCTCCCTTCTTACCCTTTTTGCCCTTCAGAGGCGCGGCTAGCATTGCACCACACTTCGCCTGCAGGCCTTGCCGGTTGAAGCTCCTGGTAAAGGCGCTCTTAATCTTTGTAGGGACATTCTTCATGGGGTCCTCTCCCCAATCGTCCTTGGTCTTGAACTTGGTCACGTCAATCACGTAGTCAAACATTTCCCGGGAGACGCAGTAGTCCTGCATCAGGGTAACACTCTGCTGGATACCACCACTCTCTCCATAAGTCACTAGTGGACGCGTCAGTAGAGTGCGCATGGCTGATAGGTACTCTAACCGCACGCGAGATCTGCTAGAAGCCATGTGGCCGCTGGAAGCCATGGTGGTGGGTGAGTTCTCCCAGCAAGCGTTTTTGCTTGTTTGAGGTTGAGAAGTTGCCCAACCATGAGGTGAAGCGTGAGTAGTTGTCGCCTGGCCAGAAGGCGTCCCTCCCGCCGCGCATGTACGCCCCCGGCACAAGGCATGTAAGCGTGTTGAAGGAAGGCATAAGGCTCTAGTTCATGTAGCGCCGCACAGACGTGTTGATCACATCTCCTGCAGATATGGCCTCAGCTGACTTCGCCACTGCCCTCATCCGCTGCTCATCAGTTCCTGCGATGACTGGGCGGTGGTTAAGGGTAGTTCTCCTGGATCAACAGGGGGACGATGTCGTCCACCATAGCTAGGTTACAGCCGATCTTGAATGCTCATGCTTGAGCTGGCAGGCTCTAGCAACTTTCTTGCACACTCGAAAGGAGACAGGTCACTGTCCTTGTCGCATGCCTGGCTGCCCTTAACGTCATCGTAGGACAGGGTGGTGCGACTAAGACGGACCATTTGCATCTGTCCTAGGATAGAGCGTAGGTCGCAATTGGCTCCCTTGGCCAGGGCCTCCATGGTGGCATCATTGACAGCCAGCCCCTCCTTGCGGCAGATCTCCATCATCCTTATCTTGACTTGATGTGGGGTGGGTGACCTGAAGTCAAGCTCCACACAGTTGTTCCGCAAGCTTTTCAACTTCTGGTTCCACTTGTCGTTACAGATGCAGATAATGGGTACCTTTGAGGACTTGATCGTCTGGATCAGGTCTTGCACACCACCACGGTCACCACCAGACATCCCATCAACCTCATCCATTATCAGCAGCTGCTTCTTCATTTTCCCATCAGCTCCCACCAACAGAGATCGATTGGTTGCCATCTCCTTGATCATGTTGGCCGACTTCCCTCCCATGCCAGATGAGATCTTTGAATCCGACTTGTTACGGGTGTCACTGGCATTCATCTCCACAATCTCAAAGTTACACTCCTTGGCCAAGATATGAGCGGCAGAGGTTTTGCCGATTCCCGGAGGACCACTAAGCAGCACCGCCTTCTTGGAAAGGTCCTTAGGATTCTTCCGGTTGCCAGGAGGGGCCTGTGGTTGCTGGCCACGCAGATTTACACCCTCCCAGTTGCTGAGCCACATCCTGAGGGTGGCAATCAGCGTGTTGTTTCCCACCAGCTCTCTAGTGTTTGTTGGCTTGTACTTGTCCACCCACAGTTGGTAGCCGGCATTACCTGAAGGAGCCTGGACACCAAATACTACTTTGTCATGATCGTGCAGGGAATTCCATTGCTCGGAAGTCATGCTTGACAGTTCGTACCTCAGTTGCTTCTCAAGTGCTTCGCTCAGTATCAATATTCATTTATGCCTTATTTTGAGCGCGCTCAGTCCCACCCCCAACGTTGCCCAAAAGCAACGATCTGCAGTCTGGATGATTATAAAGTGTGTCTCACTTTATTTGAGAACTACTGTATCAATTAAATTGCATTAAATGTTTGGATAAATTCAATATGTATGCAGTTGAAGAAATGGATTCAAGCCTTAGTACTACGACATTCAAAAGCCGCATCATGGGCACTTCAGTCAACGTCAGCTTGACAATAAGGAATACCCATGAGGCCACCATGGAGTTCACCCTCTTCGGTGCCGCTTACACATTCACTGTTACGAGGTGGCTGACTACGGTTCTCTCACGGTGGATGACAGCGGTGTTCCTACCTTCAATATGACCACTGCCCAGAAGGTAAATGCTGTGATCCAAGGTGCCAAGGATGTCATGGCATGCGTAGACGAGATTGGTACTCGGCACCAGCGGTCAGTGCTCGACTATGCCGTCTGGTACAGGGAGAAGCACACCTGCTGGGACACCTACGAGAACTACATCACCATGCTGGCATGAAACTGCATCGTCCACACCTATTTCTTGGCTCCGGGTGTCACATGGGAGTTGGTGACATTTGGCATGACTTGAGAATGCCATGTACGGAAACCAACGCTTCTGTAAAATTCTTCAACCGTTGAATTTAAGCTACCCGTATATCCTCGAACCTATGAATTTCTTATTACACATCCGGGGATCCGGGGGACATGTTGGGTGAGTTCAATTGAAAACTCATAAATTGTGATTCATTGAGTGTACATAAATTGTGAGCGAATTACATGGCCTGCGTTCGACGTAAATACGGAATCCCTTGCCAACCATATTCCAATAAATGTCCCAGTCATCTTGCTAACATTCCAACCTGTGCAGTTGACAGCATCGCTTACTTGGAAAGACTGGTTAAGGAGAAAAAAATTGGAGGCCCAGGTCGACGTCATGTCAACCCAAGCTGTACAGGATGCAGACAGGATGGACCATCTGGCATCTCACTCCAATGTCATGGCATCTTACTCCAATGTCATGGCAGCCCAAGCTGTACAGGATGCAGCCATGATGGACCATCTGGCATCTCACTCCAATGTCATGGCAGCCCAAGCTGTACAGGATGCAGCCAGGATGGACCATCTGGCATCTCACTCCAATGTAATGTCAGCCCAAGCTGTACAGGATGCAGCCAAGACAAACTGTCTAGAGGCCCGGGTCAGACAGTTGGCAGCGCAGCTCGCTAGGTTTCCGCACAACCCGGGTATGCATTTCTACGGCGATGGCAACATCACCCCGCCTTGAGATTATCTCCCTTGGGGTGAGACCGCCTGTGTGAAGACTTCGAATGCCGGTGACTTGCGCATACTCATTCTCACACGTGAATTCAAGCAGAGTAGACTCCTGCTCGACAACCTACCCATACAAATACTGAACAACGCACACATGAAGTCCGCATTTCGAAAAAATATAAAATTATACGCAGCAATTTAAGCCAAAGTGGAGGGAAGCTCGTTATTGAGCAAGTAGATGATGTCGAACATCTCAAGGGGGATCTCGGGAATCTCGGAACTCGACACGTTGAGTGCACCATTCAGATTCTGGGACAGTTTGTCCATCCACCTGTGATCATCATCGGTCATGCGCGCATCGCGCAAGACCTTGGCCTTGTCGGGATGCGCCGCAGGATCATCATCTTCTGTTCATTCCTCGTCCCAAACGACCTTTAACCAGTGTCAAATGGCGTCGTTAGACAACCTAGTACTTCCAACAGGGTCGCGGCGGACATGTGCCTAGGTAAGAGCCTTTTGACGAGGACAGCGAACGCGTTTCTAGATCCGCGCATCCCACTAGTTATCAAGGATACGCTCCTTTCAAAAGTGTGACGGGCCGGCTGATATTCCGGCCTAGACGGCGAGATGGGCTCGCGGCTCGACAGCTCGGGCGCGGGCTATTGGGGCTACGGACATGGGCTCGGGCTGGGACTAGTAGTCAGACTTCGGGTTGGCGGACTCGTATTACGACAGACTTGACATGAGGCTCAGGTAGAGTTCCTCGTCGTCAGAACTCTGACCATGGGCTCGGTGTTGGTCATCAGTCGTAAGACTCTGACATGCGGCTCGCTCGCGGCTGAATAGTGGGGTGCGTCGCTCGGACTCATAAATCAGGGGAACGGCGGGATACCAAGAGCATTACAATCGCACGGTCATGTGCGTTAAGAACGCTGGTTGAAGATTGCGTGTCAAGAGAGCTAGGAACAATTCTCTTACATCGTCCCTGGATAGGTCGAATGCCATCGCAGGTTGTTCTAGAACAGCATGATTGATGTTCTGAGGAAAATGACTGAGGCCGTCCTCGCTTCGAAACGGATTTCCAATCTTAACATCAATTTTCTGGGGTACTTTTGATTGCTTTTCAAATTCAATCTCGATAAAAAACGTAAAGATCTAGTAGGTCAATTTTGACAAAATATGCTGAATGCGCTGAATAAGGACGCAGAGAAGAAAGAGAACCGAAACGTACAGATTGCCGAATGGGGTTACAACGGTGAAAGGCAATTATTTTGTAACCAAAATGGATTGTTAACATCAATCGACGATCTTACAAGTATAATTGTAAGAACTAAGGAGGTGATAAGGAAAGCGGGACGTTAGAAGGCGGCAGGACAAGAAGTAGCCCTTTTACATCTTACAATAAAAATAGATAAGTATAATTCATTTTTTAATTTTTCTAATTTAGTCAAATACGGCTATGTGTCAAACATATTACTACTACCTACTCTTCCAACCCAGCATACATCCCTCATCATTACCTCAGAACGACGACAAGCCAGCAAGGGCAAGTTTGTCCCATCCCCATACATTCCTCCTTCCTCCATCCTAACCTCCTCCCTCAGCATGCTCTGCAGTATGTCTACCATACGATGCACACAGCCTCTGCCCTGGTAGAGCATTACTCAATGGTTGACAAGATAGGAGCAGCTTGTGTGGTTTTTTTCTTTATTTCTCTGGATCTTTCATACCCTTGCCCGTGGGATTCGCCAGCTAAAATTGAAATGCGTACAATGGGGAATACGACCCGTCCATTTGCTTTTCTACCTAACCCACAGCGTAATAGGCCACAGCTTGTGAGTTCATCAATCTTCTGAGCCCCAAGTGGTGTTTCAGTGTACACCACTTTGAGCCCCAGAGGTACAAGCTGGCTTTAAATACAACACATCAACTTCTCCATTCCTGGTATTTAGGGATTTGACTTCCACCACCGTCTCCCATCCTCTCAATCCTCGCTAGAGTCATCCATTTGTCCCTGACCACAGCGACCATGCACCAACAACCAAATCAGTAGTGCCGCCTCGTTAGCGTCTAGATCTTTATCACGGCTTCGTCCCTGTTGCAGAAAAAAGGGGGAAGAATATAAGTACAACACATCTCCTCCTCTGCCTTTCCATATACGTCTCCAAAGTGAGTTGCAACTTCTTAGTCTGCAATCTCGTTACTTGAGGTAAAAGGTTCTGACACATCCATGGACAAGTCATCAATGCTGTAGCAAGCGCTTGGCATTGATTTCTCAGACTGTGTCAGAAAACGACTGGTTGCTGACAACTCCGATGGGAAGCACGACAAAGTTGGTCTTTCGGGTCTCCCCAGTCACCAGCATTCATCTGGTTGAGGCTCAAATAACTCTTATCAACTTTGAAGAAATCAGTCCAACCACTATTGAGGACTACTTCCCAAGTTAACCGAAAGATTCGGCAATATGTTTGAAGGACTGGGCATGGGGCGGCCATCGGCTGATGGTTCAAGCATCGGCCTGCTGGTTCAGCGGCTGCTGGTTCTAGAACCAGAAGGTAATCCGCTGAGTGTCGTACACGGACATCAGCTACGGGTACTGCACGGTCGTCAACGGCGGGTTTGTACAGGGACCATCCGCCCATGTGGCTGACAAGGACGTCACCTCCGGGCTTTCGTTATGAATAGTTTCAAGACAGCCGCCAGTTTGCATCGATATTCTCGAGCTCTTCATCTTGATATTGGGGCTTCCTTAAATACTTGTTATGGTGGTCACCAGTGGGAAGCCTTGGAGGAAATAAATAGGTTCAGCGTCATTGTTCCACTGTCCTCTCAAGATCCTGACCTCGTCATATCCTTGTAATAGACCCCTGCAATTGTTGGTGTGCAAACATGTATTGTATATTAGTGAATCATTTAGGCACACCATATTCCTCCCGACTATACTGGGAGCATCCCTGGATAATACATCCTAGGTCCTAGGTACAACTTCCTTTGTATCATTTAGTTTCTATTGAAGACTGTACATGTAAATCAATGAGGACATGGCACACCCATATTCCTCCCGAGCATAATCGGAGCATTGTGCAGACAGTACATACACGCACGGTAGCATTTAATTTGTAATATCCAGTATATCAAGTATTCTTACCGACTCTCCCGTTGGGACCTTTCGTTATCTTGAATGCGTGTAAACGGCGATTAACTCCTTTGACGGTGCTAGTGCCATGTCCGAACAACTTGTAAACGTTGTCTAGGAGGACAGCGGAGAAGTCCCCTATAGAGGTCACGACGTCTTGCCTTGTGTAAGGGCCCATTCTCTTGAATAAGTTACCAACAATGCCCATCAGATGGTCCAGGGTGTACCACTTCCATGTTCTTTAACCCTTGCGAGATCACAGAGTACTTTTGGTCAAGATTGCTATTGTGTGTCCGGGAGGGAGGAAATGGACGTACACCTCCTCAAACAGTTATCTCAACCAGCAAGGACAAGTATGCGAACATGAAAGCGTTCTTGTTGTCCTTTGCCGCGTTGTCCATTTGCAAGAAGCAATACGGTGGAAGCTGCCCCTCTTCTTCAAGGACCCGGTTGAAGAAATGTTGGAAGCATGATATAGTCAGATGATGGACTGCGAGTAGAATGGCAAAGCCCAATAACCAATGAAGCTTTCCTGGAGAGAATAATCCTGAGTTAAACTAGAAGGAAACATGAAGTCAGAATATTAGCTATTATTTGTTTAAGTAATCATTCACGTTTACAATAATGTGTGTATGCTCCCGATTATGAGCGGGGAGGACATGTCTAAGTGCGCTGTCAGTATTTTTACTCAAATTGTGATGCGTGTCTTTAGAAGATCACCTCCTGCAGTCTTCCTTGTATGTGAGAGTGGCGTGCGTGAATGAGGAAGATAGCTTCTGTTGTCCATTGATCGCGGATACGTGCAAGAAGAGTGAGTGTGGATTTCCGAGTTGTTTTCCTCACATTCCTCGTGGGTTTGACAAATGCTCCCGATTATGATCGGAGGACTGTGGGTATTCTGAGTTTGGTTTTTCTCAATCATTCGCTCGTTGGGTTTGACAATGCTCCCGATTATGATCAAGAGGACTGTGGCATGGGGTATTTGAGTTTGGTTTTTCTCAATTCATTCGTGCGTTGGGTTTCGACAATGTACCGATTTATGGATCGGGAGGACTATGGGTATGCCGAGAAAAAAAAAAAAAAAAAAAAAAATGCCTGAGTACATGTTTTCTGAATAAATGTGCTAGTTTTAGGTTTGTCAGTGCTCTTGATTATGATAGGGAGGACTGTGCGTATTACGAACTTTGGTTTTCTCAATCATCGCTCGTTGGGTCTGACAATGCTCCCGATTATGATCGGGAGAGGACTTGTGTATTCGAATTGGTTTTCTTCATAAAATTCGCTCGTGGGTTGTCAATCCTTACCGATTAATGATCAGGAGGACGGTGGGTATTCTGAGTTTGTTTTCTCATCATGCGTTCGTGGGGTTTGACAATGCTCCCGATTATGATCGGGGAGGACTATGGTATTTTGCCGGAGTACAAAAAAAAAAAAAACAAAAAAAAAAAGCCGATACATGTTTTTGAATCATTGTCGCTCGGGGTTTGTCAGGGCTTCCCGATTAGGATCGGGGGGAGGAGAGGGAATGTGTGTATTCCGAATTTGGTTTTCTCAATCATTCGTCGTTGGGGTTGAACAAATGCCCGATTATGAGCGGGAGGACTCTGTGTATTCCAATATTTGGTTTTCTTAATCATTCGCTCTCTTGGGTTGACAATGGCTCCCGATTATGATCGGGAGGAATGTGTGTATTCCGAATTTGGTTTTCTCAATCATTCGCTCGTTGGGTTTGACAATGCTCCCGATTATGATCGGGAGGACTCTGTGTATTCCGAATTTGGTTTAATGATAAATAGCTGCAAAGTGGAAGTATAATATGTGTTGTCTTTACAGATCGAGCGAAACATTTCAATTTTTTTTCACCCGCACTACGAGGAGACAAATACACGAAGGACGCGCTTTCGATGATAACTACAAGCGGCGCATATTAATAATCGCGCCACCGCCAAGGGGGGAACGCGGGGTGGCTTGCGCCTCCTACTCGTCCATCCTCACCACAACCTTAAAGGGGCACCGCAGGAGGGAGAGGTCTTGCTATTTTCAACAAGCGGTCCGGAAGCCACTTTCCACATCTTCACCAGCGACGCGACCGGGGAGCGACCGGAGGGGAGGCCCCCGGGGAAGTCCGCGAGGGGAAGGGAAGGAGGAACTGATGCGGTTTTTGCCTTGTGGGCGACCGGGGAGGGGAGCCTACATGTTCACATGCAGCAGCAGACCAATACGATGTATGTATGTATGTAGCCGGGTCTCTACATGTGGACGGTGACAAAACAATGTGAAAAGCGTGTGAGAAAAATGGGGTAGGGGGGGGGGGACGCAAGACGGAATGAGGAAGGATTTCACACGACTCATCCTGATTGAAATAATGAAAGGCCTCAATGGTCTGTGCAATTCCTGTCGCAAGCGGGAAGGAAGAGGTTGATGCAAGAAATTGCAAAAATTGTCTATACACTCCAGGAACATCGAAACGGAAGTGAAAAGAGAGCAGGTATTGGTTTTGGCCTATGGGAATTACGCGCTGCTGCTCGAGAATGCACTCGGCTTTGCCTTCGCAAGCGCACAGCCCGCAGGCACGTTGGATTGAGAAGAGGGTCACTCATCATGATACCCGTTGTGTGTGCGACATAACATTGCAGAATTGTATCAAATTGTGCACCTGGGAGGGCAGTAATTGTTTTACTAAATCATAATGCAGTTTCGAAAGCGCAGAGAAGGATCGCAATGAGTTGGATGCGATCCATGCAGAACAGAAATCAGTGCGAGGACACTCTCTCGTTTGTTTAGTGGCATGACAAAGTTTAGTGCAGTTGTATGCAGGTCTTGTAATCAATCAATGCATACAAAGCCGATATTCAGCATTTTATGTCACTGTGCCCAGCACCAACTAGAACAACCGTCTCAGGATCCATTTTAATTTAATATCACAAATTTTTTCGTGTTAATTGTACGAAGGGGGGTTGGGACAGCACGCAAGTTGTGCAGGCAGGAGGAAGACACCATGGGAAGACGGAGGAAACTCTTTGGTACAATCGACGAATGCATCAATGCATTGCACACGCACACGCATGACCTGGGCATGTTCAAGTATGCGCCACACGAACGCAACTATATGTATTCATGTAAATGTAGCGGGTCTTACAACAATGGACTGTGACAAACATGCGGAAAGCGTGGAGAAGAATGGGGTTAGGTAGGGGTGTCGTGTAATCCGGATTGAGAAGAGCAACAGCCGCTCTGGCATGTGCGAATGATTGCTATAAATCTGATTTAAAATTTAAAAAAAAGCGGCACGGACCGAAGGAGGACAGGAACGCCCCCTTAAATGGCATGTCTTTTTGAAACAGGAAACCGTTCAAACCTCTCCCTCCTGCTGCTCGTCACAAAGTTGCCAGTAGCGCAATGCGGCATATTGACCCAATCTTGTCGTCCAACTTCTATCGTAATCATAAGGTTAGTTATAAGAATCTATAGTCATTGTTAAAAACATTATGGCTAACGGCCATGGACTGTCCGGTGTTTGAGCGCAACTGCAGACACTGTCGGTGTTGCAACATATTACATTTCTTGGTTGGAATGATGGAGGAGGATTGGAAGAGTTTTGTTTGTCAATGACCTATCACATATCGAGTTGGCCTGTGACTGCTGAAGTGTTGAGGAGCACGAGGTTTCCAGTAGCAATAGTGTACTACAAAATTGAGACTCTGAGTGAGCGAGCATCCGATAAAAGCAAGAAATTACAGGTTGTCGAGTGGGGAAGGAACAAAAGAACGCACAACCACTCAGGAATTGAGCGTAGCATTACAGGGCATTAAGGCATTTCCTGAAAAATGCCTAAACGACAGTCGACTGCGCAATTGACATCCAACTCTGCAAGCGGAGGGTTATCATTCTATCCCATGCCCACCCGAGTCACATAATGTTGGGACACTCTGTATAATTTGAATGATATCCCATTGACTGAAACCAACATGTCCCTCATGCCTCCCACCTGCTGATTCGTACCACTCAGCACATATAGTGTTCAGAGTGCCCTCCTGAGCTGGCACTTGCCTCTTGCATTAGCGTTGTAAATAATCCTTTATCGCAGGGGAGCCTAGTCGCCTTGTAACCTCCATCCAGTACAACCAGAGTGACCTGGCATTTTGCGATCACCATGTCTTTTCCTCACCGTCGCCATTCGTCACAGACTTTAGAATGACCTCGCATGACAGCACGAGCGCTAGTGACTCGGCTCACCCCGGAAACACTCTGAACTTGTCCTTAGATCTAAGCGGAGCCTTGTATGACAGCCTCATGTCAGTTATTGCCAGCCCTAGGTTTGCTCGTGCATAGGCATCGCAGTCAATACCCAGTCGCTCCAACCCCTCGTGTCGAGCATGTTGGAAGTAGTTGGCATACACGGCATTGTTCACCACTCCAAATTGATCCAGCTCATAGTCTCTCACACCCATCTCTAAGCAGTACACTCCATCCACCCAGCCATCATAAGGACCGATTAGGGGATCGGGCAACGCCCCCTCCCGACCGGTAACCGACCCGCTCCCATTCTGTTGGGCACTGCATTGCGCCTTCTGATCCCAGTACAAGCGGACATAGCGTATGGTGTTGGTGCTGCTGCCGAAAGTGCCCATGGGCGCGGGATGAGGGGGGCAGGCCGGGGTCGTGGGGCGAATGTGGCATAGGGTGGCACGACGACTAAGAGCCTGGCTGCCGCATGTTGCTCGTGCGAGGTGCAACATGGGGAGGTGGAGATGCGAAGTAAGAGGAAGGTGCGGTGGGGTCTGTGGCCTTGGGGAGGGGCGGGGCGCTTCCGAAGCGATAAAGATCGGGGCGGGAATGGGCAGGGGGATGGGACGTATTTTAAATGAAAGGGGGGGGCTCACAATCTCTCACCAAACATTGGTGGGCATAACATTTATACTCGATTACAAAAAAGAGGTGCAAAACATATTTGGCAACAAACTGTACAGTTGTTCTCAAATAAAGTGGGACACCTTATAATCATCCAGACTGCAGATCGTTGCGATTGGGCAACGTTGGGGGGTGCAGCAGGTTGAAGAGGTTCTCGAAGATATTCCGAGTCGCCTCTTGTGGTAAACCGTTCAACCCCAAACGACGGAGAGCAAGTCCGGTGGAAAGGAGAAAACGTGGTTGTCATTGTACATCCATGCTCTTGTTGGCTGCCATAGAAATCAACAGGTTTCTCTTAAGTTGAGTTTACTTACCATGCACAATTACGCTTCTTCATGCTCGAGAGATTGAGTTATTCGGTTGCCACCCGTTGTTTGTACCGTTCCCTGTTTCCTGTACAACGCCTTACGAACGTCGTTCACATTGATCCGTTTTCTTCGATCGTGTCTCGTTCCTCCTTGAACACGTCTCGGTACACCCATGACGAAAATCAGAGACGCTATGTATCCGCAACTCACGCCCTGTTCAACCAGGCACTCGATGCCTTGGCTCAACGGAGACTCGGTCGTGACGGACTCGACGAACTGGTCACTTCTTCATGTACTCTGTCTGCGACGGCACCGCTTGCTTCGTGACGGCGGTGCAATGCGTCTTGCCCTTCGTCTTGAACCACAGACGAGACGATGGGTGGTCCACGCACGTCCACACGATGCCCTCGCCACCACCCTTGACGCCGGACAGCTGGTACGCGAACGGACACTCTGCATCCACGGAGTTCGTGAGATCCGCCATGTAGTCTTGCGCGGGCTGCGTGTCGCTCATGTCGACTTCCACCTCGTACGTCGGAAAGTTCATGATGTTGAAGATCCATTCCTCCTGACAGAACACCGTGCTGTACTTGGTCATGTCAACCCATTCATAGTCGATTCTGATCGCAAATATCACAAACATCTTGGCGAGCTTACACGGGCCACCTTGCTCTGCACACCTTTACCGCAGTACTCGCCACATACGACGATGTTCGATCTTATATCTGCTCCATGGATTGCTTGGATACGATCGAACAGATCTGAGTTACTTCTTCGCAGTCAGAAACATGTGGCAGCCTTGGTTGTCGTTGTCGACTGACAGGATTCTGTTTCGAGACTGAATGGTGTCGACGAAGTCAGGGGTTCCAGTAATGAAGTGCCTACACAATGTCCGAGTGCGTCCGTGCAGTTTGACGCTGTGCCTCGGAACTTGAGCGTCTGCGGGATCGCGCTTCCGAAGACGTACGGCAACTCTTTCAGGACGTTCCTGAACTGCTGGATAGGGGGAAATGGAATGAAGGCCGGCATTCGACTAACATACAGGTGTCGGTGGAGCCTTACAAGTAGTTCTCAAATAAAGTGGGACACACTTATAATCATCCAGGCTGCAGATCGTTGCTTTTGGGAAACGTTGGGGGGGTGAAGAGGTATCAAAAAGTAGAATGAAAAGTCAAACTGCTGTATAACCGTCACATCTGGCGCACCATGTGAATCTTTTGACAACTATGGCATTGCCTTGGGGCTATAGTGTGTGTATCGGCCAGGTTCTGCAGTTGGGGTTCTCTACCAACCATTGCGCGATTCGTTGGCGCCACTCTGTAATCGATTCATTTTGCGTTTCTCCTAACCCCACAAACCGTCCGTATGTCAATGTATGATCGGGGGGGGCGTTTGACGGATCTATACATATGGACACATGTAACGCTTACATGAAAGGACGTTCTAAATTCTGAGACATAGTCGTTGAGATGCACGATATTTGAAGATGTTGTGATTGCGTATTGGCTTGTAAATGGAAGATGATGCAATGAGCGTATTATATGCTCCTGCAGCAAATCCTATGACATTACTTGATGCATTGAACATTCCTGTGTCTGTATCTGTTCAATGACATCGATGGTGATTCTTTAACACCTGGACGCGTTCGCACTCTTTAATGGGTGCATTATCGCTATGTAAGATGTTTGGGTCGACTGTGATTTCGCATAGATTTCAGACAATCGGATCATTTTATATAGGGGTATCTGTAATCGGTAATGAGAAAAACATGGAATCTGACACGCTGTGCCTACAGTCGGCGGAACAGTAAAATAAAACATATCAGATGGAAATAAATGTACAACATCGCCGTTAGAAAATTGGCGTTAAGAATGGTCGCTTACTTTTGGGTGTGTTAAAAACTTCTGTGTTTACGAACATCAGTCGTGTTTGAAGATGAATGAATGGACTAATGGGGGGCTGCTAAAGCCACCTTGGTGTGTGTGAAGATGAATGAATGGACGAACAGGGGGGCTGCCTGAGAAAGAGTAAGATAAACACCGGTCAACAAGACTTCTCACTCACCTCACTCAACACCCCACCATACAGCTAGGGACATTTGATATTGGGACACCTTATATTTTGGGGATTCTGAAAAGTTGACCAATTCAAGATTTGTAACCGATCTTGTCAATACAGATACTGTCTTCAGGTGATTGACACAAAAAATTCAAGGCATCTAAAGACACTGAATTTACATGTTCAAAGTACCCTGAAAAGTCAAACTGATGGCTAACATCGGTGCGCATCAATAATCCTTTTCAAAGCGTTACTGTAATCAAATAATCTGCACATCTGGAATTATTGGGCACATGCAGCTATTTTTGCTTGAGCAAACTAAAGACATTCCAATAGCGTTAAACTCTGGACTGTAAGGAGGTACACAGAGTGGTCGTATTCCTACAGAATCGAACATAGAAATCGTCTCCTTGAATGAGGAACTGGATATTGTCAAGGACAGCGACTGTACCCCGCTGTACATGTAACTCAGATACAAACTGTACAAAGTCGACTCTTCTTGCAATTGTGATCAAGGATCTTGTAATGAACGATACCTTTAGCAGAAACGGCAGCAATTAGTGTCAATTTGGACATTCGCAATGTCCTAGAAATTTGGATATTTAAACGTTGCCGCGTTGACATACCCTCTGCGACCAGTGTCACCAATGTAAAAACCAGCCTCATCGATAATTAACAAATCCGATGTCGGAACGGTAAATACTCCTTACAAAACGGTCGACAGAAGATTTGTGGTCAGTCTTGTGCCGAACTGTTTTGTATGCGCGCTTGCGGGTGTAACCAAGTTTGCGTGTGTAGCGTCCACAAGTTTTTGGAGACATCTTGACAGAGGACAGAGAAGTCACACCCTCTGCAAGCTGAGACATTGTCAAGAAGGGATTGGAGTCAATCAGTTGTTTTTATAGCAGCCTTGATATCTTCTGTATGACACTCACCCTTTTCTTCCGATGAAGTTTTTATTGGCTTTGGTGACCAACGTTGGAGTGAGATTTTGATACTTTTGTACAGCAACTACTTTCCTCAAACTACGATTATAGTAATTTGTAGTGACATAAATCAGCGTCCTCAAAACGCTTAATTCTCGTGCATGGATGTATCGAGCATCAGATCTCATCAAGGATACAAAGCATGGTACTCTTAATCAACCACGCAGTTGCAGAGGCTACTTATTCGCAAACTTTCATATCACAAGATGCCTCGATGATGGAGGACTTTGACGTCAAGCAGTTGCCAACACCTGGATCGGAACTTTTATTACAGGTGCCTCCTTGCGGTATCGACCTCCAATGTTCGAAAGGATACTCTGGGCCAGAGCTTCAATGATACCATGGTTTGCTTTCGACGCCCTAAGACCTGCAGGATACGTGAAGGTGGACGTTCGTCCTTGGGGACAAGTAATCGCAGACGTCTCAATACAAATGGCGACGATGGCGTGCAACAGCGTCTGGGCAAACGTGGACAGGGTCGTTATCAAGTACCTGCGCTTGAAACATCCCTCTCTGAAGAAACATTTCAAGAAGATTGTCAAAGCGGTGGTCCAGTACCCAGAATCGAAAATCGACACAATCATCCCAGAGGGCCTCGTGCATGCGATCCACATCAAAGAGGTTGTCAGTCACTTGAGGGCTCTCTTTCCGCTGCCAAGAGGGAAGCAGTTCAACACTAGAGCGCACCTGACAATGCGATTGTTCCATCACGTGCTTACAGAGTTGGGAGAGGGTCGGACGAGTGGATCCGAAAGATAAAAAAACAAGAAAAAGTCACCCCCGTCTGTTCAGTATCCTTCCTCGCAAGAACGGCTTCACAATTTTGTACGTCCCGATATCTTCCATGACTTTCATGAAGCTTCTCAGCATGGGTGATTCGCCACTCGAGAGCGTCTCTGGCGATGGACGTTACGAGAACCATACATGCTGTGGCGATAGTACTTTAATGTCCAAGGTCCTTGAGACGAAAAGGTCTCGCTTTGACAACCGAATCCTCAGCGACGGTAAAGGGGTATCCGTCCAAATGAAGCAGAAGGGTAAAGAAGAGGTCGTTGAAGAAGGAGAAAACGCAGGCTATCCAAAGGACGCAAATATCGTAGAGTGCAAGGACGCAGTGGGTGCGCTGCGTGTCGGAGTAGACCCTGGAATGACAGATATCGTCACGGTAGCATCTTCTGCAGGTCGCATCGAGTCTTTCAGCTCGGCTCGCTTTAGCGAAGTTGCTGGGTACAATACAAGCAAGCGTCGCACCTACAAATGGAATGACGAGACTCAAGACCTCGTGAAGTCCATTCCATCGCCTAATACAAGCAACATGTCCGACCTGCAGGACCATGTCAGAGCTTATCTCAAAGCGCTCCCGATCCTCCTACAACACAGAGCCAACAAAGGCTACCGATCTATGCGATTCTTTCAATACGTTGGTAAACAGAAGACGATTGAAAAGGTATGCGATGTGATTGCACCAAGGGCACAGACGACCGTTGTTGGCTTCGGCAACTGGTCCAACCAAGGGTATGGTATCAGTCGTTCATGTTCTGGGCCCATCAAAGAGATCAGGAGGTGCCTCTCACGTCGTAAGAATGTTTTGTTCAAAAACGTCGACGAACGCAACACTTCTTGTAAATGTCACGGCTGCTTCCAGAGGCTTGTCAACATGAAGGCAGACAGCGTTGTCTGGCGCGGAGTTTGCAAAGAGTCCCCAATCGACGGGTCTATAACTGTTGATAAGCAGAAGATGGTGGTGAAGAACGTCAAGGTCCACAAAGTACTGCACTGTAGAGACAGTGTCAAAAGCGCATCATCCAATGTGCGCTGTGGTGCAATCTGGAACCGAGACGTGAACGCTGCCAAGAACCTTCTTCTGCTTCTGACAACGTGGATGGACGGGAGAGAGCGACCTGAGGCATTCTGTGTTCCCTCGCCTCCCCCCAAAACCACAGTTTCCATCGAGGCGAGTGTGAGCGCTAAACCGACCGACCCACATGGGTTTGTCAGCAGCTTGCCTTGTTATCCTTTAGGCCAGCTTAAATGCTGAAATACAGAGATGAAGGGCAAAAATATGTACTCGCCTTTAGCTGATCTACCCATTGGGTTCAAGGGTCACCGGTAGGGTGTCCCACAAATTGCGTCTCCGACTGTACGTACGAGTATGTTGTTCCTTGGGTTTGTTTGAGGTCTTGGTATTACTTGGCGACACCAAAGCAGAATGGAAATCTTCATCTGTATAAATTCAAATACATGTACTGTTAAGTATTAATTGAATATATAAAAGCCACCGCCGTACCAGATGTGATCGTCACTGAGTTATTGAATAGTCCGGAATAGGCAGTATCCGCGCTATCATAGTTCTGTATACCCCACCCAGTGTTGATTTGAAGACCAGGACCGGGTGAGTTTCCGTCAAGGTTTCCCTGTATCGCGGCGCCCCAAATACCATCATCTTGAGACACATATACCCGATTTGCAAACGTTGCGTAATTTAACGAGTTGCTGAAGCACCACTTTCTGACAGATGAATCACTTGTGAAAATTAGCCCTCCGGTTGCATTGAACACATTAAACGTGTATGTGGCGCCATAGTTTGTGGTGTTGGCTTTGTTAAAGAAAGAGTCGAAGCTGTTTGTTCCGTCCGTGAACGTCCATTCGATCGTGAATTGTTGCACGTCGTTAAGGAAGTACATGCCGTACAGCTTTGGTGAAAGTGACCGCAAGCTTCTCGGTGTTAAACTGCCCTACACCCGTTATCAGGGTCGTTTTTGTTAGTCGTTCGGCTAACGCTCCGACTGTGGGTGTGGCAAACAGAGTCCCCCCTAAGAGCTCAATTGATGTTTTAGCTGTGTTGACCACCGGTGACAGTGACGCAATAAAGCGACTCGAAACACCAAACCCTATCTCTGTCACATTCAAGCTATCAAAGTCAGAGTATTTACCATATCCCGAAGTAACCGTCCCACCAGACATGAACCAATTACCGTTGGTGTGGTTAAATGACGATGTTCTTGTGCCCAGAGGGAGCTTGTATAGAATATTCCAGACGTTGTTGCCCCACCCTTATATGTAACCGTCAAGTTCTTGTGTGCCCATTGAGCCACCGCTCGATGCGTTTTCCCCGCCAAAGTAACCAGATGTCTTATATCTACCGTCGAAATCAAGGTTTTGGTCATGCGTGAAATTGAACACGACCCAATCCGCTCCGTCTGCTTGGCCATCACCTTGTATCACCCTCGCACGATTGTACAGTGAGAAAAAATCTGTTCCATTGTTTTGCCCCCCTACATAGTATAGCGTATCGTGCCCCCCAGACCATAAACTATTATTGTTGTTGGTGGATGTGTTTGCCACCCCGAATGACTGCAAATAGTTGAGCACTGTGCGCGGACCACCAGGTATGAAGGCATACACAAATGCGTTATTCACTCCTGTAAACCATGGGATGATCTTAGTCGTCGTCATCATCGTGAACGTCTTGGATACGGGGATCGCGCCAGGTCCCGTGGCAGTGACCGTGATACTGTTGTTTACTCTCGTGCCTGCCGTCGCCGTGATGACGCCCGTTGAGGAGTTTATCGTCACGCCTGTGGGGATGCCCGTCATCGTCCATGTTACGGTGCCATAGTTGGACGAGCTAACGAGGTAGCTCGCCATCAAAAACGTAACATTCGCTGACGTGTTCGTGCCGGTCAGCGTGGGGATCGTGTTGAGTACCGGTGTTTTGATCTTGTAAGCGCCATAGAAATCGCTCATCTTGATGTTGTAATTATTAGATGGCACGTTGGGTGCGGCAGCATTTGCTCCCACCGCCGCAAGCACGCCGTATGCTCCGCCTCTGCGGTATTCTGATAGCTTCAGATTCTGTCCCGCTGCGGCCATTTGACCGAACTGTGTAGCGAGGTCTGATAATTTGATCGGTCCTGAGTTTTGCAACACCATTCTGTTTTACAACGCCATTATAAAAGTGCTCTCACAATCGCAAGGCTGGTTCTTGGGTAACTTGGTTCCTACCGAGCGCAATCATGAAAAAGTATGGGGGGCGTTGGGCACTACATTCTGATGGTGGCAGAAGCAGCAGCGACGGCAACCGGGAGAAGCATCACTTGGAGAGGTTCTTTTTTCGCCCTGGGGGGAGTTAGACGGAACTTCTCGTACGCCACCTTGAGTGCGATGCACGCTGGAACGTTTTCCACGGAAATGACTGCCTTGAAAACAGTATCAAGAATCGATATGTTGTTCAGAAGTGGATTCTAGAGTCGTGTGCTCTTCTCAATCCGTATTGCGACAGATATCCGTCTTGCGACAGATATCCGTCTTGCGACAGATATTGCTGCATGTGGGCAAATGGCTTGTCTTTCATTCTTGTTTGATCAGTGCGGAGCAGCCCATGCTATGCATATTCATGAACATGAACATGTGGAGAAGGATGTGCTTATGGGGCTGAGCAATGTTGCAGCATTGGGGGGAAATGTTGAATGTCTCATGCTGGTACATAGACAAGGATCCCCTATGCATCCTTCTCTGTCAACCTGGACTTTACACATTTGTGCCACTTTCGATTGCACATGCAAGGGTGGACATGCTGCATGCTCACGGGATGCATCCACCTGACGGATAGAACAACCGTCTTCCCCTGCGCTGCGTCCGCATTGATGTCGCCTAAGACCTCCGTCCGGCTTCCACAGTACTGATCGAGGCGTTGCGAGAATAGCGTGGGGTGACAGTTGACAAAATCTGCTTTAATCCTCCGTGTGAGAATGAGTATGCGCAAGTCACGTGATCCCCGCAATCCGCAATCCGCACGACTGCCGACATGATCGATCATGTATGTATCATCTTCTGTGTCGACGACAAGTGTTTCGTGTGCGCTTCGAAAAACGAGTGTAAACCACGCAAAATCCAGTTCCTTGCATGTTATGAACGGATTTTCTGTATGCCCTGCGTTCCACACATGCAAATATTTTCGGCTGCTATTGAATATTATGTTTGTTACAGCATCATTACAAATCGTCTCCTCTGTACTTGTAGCAGCTATAAAGCTAGGTTCATGTTATCGAGTTGCGCAACAACACATACCACTCTGTGGGGCGAGCTTACAAGTCATTGCAGGCCCTCACGCAGATTTTGGTACGCAATCCGTGTACACCATCCAATTACTTGACCCGCCTCCACAATGTGATCTTCCATACTTTAATAGTAGATTTGAGAGTGCATTTGAGCACGTCACCATCAAAATAGATGGGCCACACTAAGCTGGTGGTTTCCGCAAATCCGACAATAACAGTCTGCTTGAGACGACACGTGTTTTCGCGCACCCTCGAACCACGAGTGTAAACAATCGATTCTTTACACCAGCCTGTATCCTTTGCGATTACACCAGCCTGTATCCTTTGCGATTACACCAGCCTGTATCCTTTGCGATTACACCAGCCTGTATCCTTTGCAATTACACCAGCCTGTATCCTTTGCGATTACACCAGCCTGTATCCTTTGCGATTCCCCTATCGATATACGAGATCTATTGTATAGTGTGATCACCGTTTGCGATTACTTTACCGGGTTTTCCGTCATCTGTGAGTGATATCTTACAGTATCGAGGTATTGACACAGGTGCCGCCGTGATGCGAGAGGTCACCGTGTGATGTGACTCGACTCGACAGGTGCCGTCATGATGCGCGAGGTCGCTCTGTGACTCGACACAGGTTCCGGCGTGATGATAGTGGTCGGTTCTGTCTGTCTTGACAAGATCGGTCGGTCGGTCGGTCTTGACAAGATCGGTTACAAATCTTGAATTGGTCAACTTTTCAGAATCCCCAAAATAGAAGGTGTCCCAATATCAAATGTCCCTAGCTGTATGTGTCGGCTACCTTGACACCACTCTCATCGATCCGATATCCTTGTCAAAGAAGGCTGCATACCGTGTTCCTCTGTATGCGCTCGCCTGGATGTGCGTCGCCTCACTTATGTCATTTGGATCATCATCAGTATCCGACGATCTGCCTGAACGACGACCCTCATAATCCTTTTTTTTTTTTAATAATGTTTTTGGTATCGTCCGCACTGCGTGTAGCCCGTGTGCGAGCAGTGCGTATATTGCCTCGTCCCTGTGTTGTGTTTGCGAATCTATCCATTATTCGAGTCCCTTGTGAAACCCAATAGGTAAAGATACGGTCAATGTCTTTGTAGGTTTCATCTTGTTTTTGTTTTCCGTTTCCATGTATTCTCCTCTTCTTCTGTTACACTCAGACCGGTCAATAATGTTACAGTATATTGAATCAATTCCAATTCTCTATGTACAACTTGGACAGACGGTCGATTGTTGTACACATGTACCCTCACCGCCAACTGGTCGCGATGGCAAGAAGAATTGGGGCGGCACCCATGTAGAACCTGGCATACGCACCAATCTGTTCAGATCTCGAAGAGTCTCTATCCGGAATGATATCACCGACGATGTCAGCCGTCTCGAGGTTCCAAACGTCAGTTTGACGCTGAGACTTGAAGATCAGACCCTTGCGATAATATTGCACCGAGCTGTACGACCTGGTACCTCCGTCGAGTCCTGTTACAGTCACGATATAAGTAACACCCGGGTCTACCGCAGCCACTACCACATTCACGTGCGTGCGTGTGTTTGCTCCATCCAGTAGTGTGGTGTCTTCTGGTTGATGTGAACTGTGGTACGTCGCTTGTTCCGCGCCTACGATCACTAGGCTACTTCTGCTTGAGGCGTATTTGTGTATGGCTAGATATGACTTAATACACCAATACGATTTTGAATCAACAAATTGCAAGATGTCTGTACTTTCGAGAGGACCAGCCATCCGCACTTAAGCGATCGCCTCTTTCTGAATTTCAGCACAGCACAGCACATCCGTTTCATTCCATGCTAACAAAAAATTGACGCACATTTTCCTCATTTAAAAACCAACAACAACAACAACCTTTGATAAACCACCCAATATCTCTTTCCCCGTCGGTATTTAGGCAGACCTTTGAAATCGTTTGAATCAACTGGTTTGAATCAATGAACCCCTATCAAGCGGTTTTCCCCTTGAATCAGGGTACCTTGAAAACAGTTTGAATCAGTGATTCAATTCAAGCAGCTTATTCATTGAATCAGACGGAAGTCAATCAAGACAATATCAAACGGAATTCAAGGTGGTCGAAGATATTGCACTTCGAAATGTAGCTAAGCTCCCATATGTAGGCTGCCGAGAGGTAGGAAGCTTTGAATCCGAGGCGGGCGAGCGCCTAGCGATAACCGGCACAAATCCGTACCTTGTAGTACATTAGTTGTGCTTTCATTGGCTAGACAAAAATCTAGGGTGGGGTGTAGGTGCTAGCAAGATGATGGCTGTAATCTCAAGTGTCACAACTGGCTATGTAACCAAGTTGAAGTCTGGCTATGTAACCAAGTTGAAGTCTGGCTACGTAACCAAGTTGAAGTCTGGCTATGTAACCAAGTTGAAGTCTGGCTATGTAACCAAGTTGAAGTTGAATGTAGGAGTTTGGAAACAGCCCAAGTAGGGTGTGTGTGCGTGTTTAAGTACTCGCACTTTGGACAATGGTAGGAAAGAAACTTTTACAAGAAAGGAAACAAATATAATGCCAGAAAACAAATTGGTATCATATATTTAATTTTCCTGCTGAGGACGGCTTAGCTGGCTCGAAGCTACACAACAACCTAATATACAGAGAGACAGCCTAATGGAGCTGGCTGGAAACTATACAACCTGGCACACAAAGTGAAAGTCTTATGGAGCTGGCTGGAAGCTGTACAACCTAATGGAGCTGGGTGGAAGCTTTACAACCTGCCACACAAGTGAAAGTCTAATGGAGCTGGCTGGAAGCTCTACAACCTAATGGAGCTGGCTAGAAGCTGTACAACCTATTGCAGCTGGCTGGAAGCTGTACAACCTAATGGATCTGGCTAGAAGCTGTACAACCTGTCACACAAAGTGAAAGTCTATTGAAGCTGGCTGGAAGTTCTACAACCTAAGGAGCTAGCTGGAAGCTGTACAACCCATGGCTGGAAGCTGTACAACCTAATGGAGCTGGCTGGAAGTTAGGTCTAATTCAGGAGTAGGGAAAGTATTCATCGTTGTGGGTATCGCACAATTGATGAATACAATACAGTGCTCTCGTGGGTATCGCACAAGAAGGCTGTATATTGTCAACTACCAGGCCCGGCTATTGTCCAAGGTGGTGGAAGGGATAATAGGCCTATCTACTGCTGTGCTTGAAATTTCAAATTAAATTTTTGGGTTTTTTGTATGCCTGTCCTGGTCAACAAGGACAGGCAGTACCTTTAAACCCTCATAAACAAAACCCAAACTAAAGTCACCCTATGATTACTGCTCCATGCTACTATATATTCAGGGCACTAACATGCCTTAATATCCCATTGGCTAAGCTTGGCACCACATGATGGCAGCTTCCAGGCAGCTCCACTACTGCATATTCGTCCTTTACTTGCTCCCAACAGCCAGCATTCATGAATGACCTGCAAGGGAAAAACATTAGAATGAGTAAGATAATGCTGCTTAGAATGTGCTGCACTTATCATGTTGGTGACTTAAGTGTGTGCAGAGGGTGGTGGATGCATACATGGCTAAACGCATTGACCACCCATTTTGTAGCAAGCAGCCTCAAGGGCGCTTATGCGGCTACATAATGGGCAGGTGCAGCTAAGCCATATTTTTTATTACTGACATGCATTAATTAAGTTGTTACATAAGGGTGGTTCAGGCATACCATACAAGGCAAATCGCATCTCCCGCCCATTCTGTAGCAAGCAGCCTCAAGGGCGCTTATCGGGCTACAGTATGGGTAGGTTCAGCTAAGCCATATTATGATATTATTCATAAGTAACATGCATTAATTAAGTTGTTACATGAGGGTGGTTAAGGCATACCATACAAGGCAAATCGCATCTCCTGCCCATTCTGTAGCAAGCAGCCTCAAGGGCGCTTATCGGGCTACAGTATGGGTAGGTTCAGCTAAGCCATATTATGATATTATTGATAAGTAACATGCATTAATTAAGTTGTTACATGAGGGTGGTTCAGGCATACCATACAAGGCAAATCGCATCTCCCGCCCATTCTGTAGCAAGCAGCCTCAAGGGCGCTTATCGGGCTACAGTATGGGTAGGTTCAGCTAAGCCATATTCTGATATTATTGATAAGTAACATGCATTAATTAAGTTGTTACATGAGGGTGGTTAAGGCATACCATACAAGGCAAATCGCATCTCCCGCCCATTCTGTAGCAAGCAGCCTCAAGGGCGCTTATCGGGCTACAGTATGGGTAGGTTCAGCTAAGCCATATTCTGATATTATTGATAAGTAACATGCATTAATTAAGTTGTTACATGAGGGTGGTTCAGGCATGAAAACATAACTCACCACAACTTCTTGCCAAGTCCTAGTTTCGCTCCCCTCGAATCCTCCGAGCGAGCTGCAAGTGGAAACAGACATCAAAGTTAGTGAATGAGTGAGTGTTTCAAGTAGCTCAGTCCACCCCCCCCCCCCCCCCCCCCCCCATCCCCCTCCCAACCCCCTTGTTCTATAGTGTTGTGTAGTGTTGTGTAGTGTTGTGTAGTGTTGTATAGTGTTGTGTAGTGTTGTGTAGTGTAGTGTAGTGTACTGTTGTGTTTTGTCGTGTACGGGTCCCAGCAGCTGCAGCATATTTTTACCAAAGGCCAACTGCCCACCTAGGGATCTGCCCAGAAGCTGCAGCATATTTTGTGTGCATCCAACTCTTACCCCCCACCCCCGCCCACCCACCCCCCCACCCCACCCCCAACCCCTGTAGATAGCGCACCTGCATATCCTTGGGCATAATGGTTACCCGCTTGGCATGTATAGCCGCCAGATTAGTGTTCTCGAAGAGGCCCACCAAGTAGGCCTCTGTCGCTTCCTGAAGGGCCAAATTTGCCCCTGCTTGGATTCTGTAATTTCCGAAATCTTGTACAATTTGTCGAACTAGCCTCGTGTAACTACGAGGAGCAGCTTGCACTAACGAGGCAACGATCACAAGGCCAAGATGCAGTTGGCGACCAGGGCTGCTCACCGATGCATGTATGCCTTGTGATCGTTGCCTCGTTAGTAGTTGTCTCCAGTCGAAGTGAAGAAAAAAAGAGGAAGAGGAGGATCGTAGCGTAGCGTTCAGAATGCGAGTTTACAATCTGGTGGCTCGAATTGCACTTGGCCGGTTCAGTTTGTGGGTTCAGGGGTTTGGCGTGGGCTCCGTTGCCAGGGATCTTCTACTGGGCGCGGGGACAGCTGAGAGCCGGACAGGAGTACGGTACACGGTTGCTTGGAACAACAGTCCAGCTAGCACTACAACAGTTCGCGTCCCGGATTTATTGGAACAGGGAAGAGAGGAACCAACGGTGAAGGGCCAGCAAGGGTAGGAAAGGGAATATACGGTTAGCACAAGGGTCTATATTGCTTATTAACCGTAGGTATTTCGGCCCAATTTCAGCAGTGAATACAACTGCATTATTTAATGAATAACTATTCTAATCTTTGCATACCGTACTTCCTTTAAGTTACATAGACTTAGATATGAATAAGGGATGCTTTGGAATATATGTCAAAGAGGTTATCAATGTAATAAAACATGTTTATAACATAACCCCTAGACTATCCTACAGTAGGAAAATGGTCCCTGAACTTGTCAGGTACCCATATGGGATCAGTCCGATTCAGGAAAACCAAAGATCAGAAGCAGATTCGAAGGAACGAGGAAGTTCTGAGTTCAAATCAGTAGTTACCGATCTGCGCTGTTTAAACCGTAACCAGTTGAGATCCTGAACCCCATAGACTATCCTACAGTAGGAAAATGGTCCCTGAACTTGTCAGGTACCTATATGTGATCAGTCCGATTCAGGAAAACCAAAGATCAGAAGCAGATTCGAAGGAACGAGGAAGTTCTGAGTTTAAATCAGTAGTTACTGATCTGCGCTGTTTAAACCGTAACCAGTTGAGATCCTGAACCCCATAAACTATCCGACAGTAGGAAAATGGTCCCTGAACTTGTCAGGTGCCTATATGTGATCAGTCCGATTCAGGAAAACCAAAGATCAGAAGCAGATTCGAAGGAACGAGGAAGTTCTGAGTTTACATCAGTAGTTACCGATCTGCGCTGTTTAAACCGTAACCAGTTGAGATCCTGAACCCCATAAACTATCCGACAGTAGGAAAATGGTCCCTGAACTTGTCAGGTAACTATATGTGATCAGTCCGATTCAGGAAAACCAAAGATCAGAAGCAGATTCGAAGGAACGAGGAAGTTCTGAGTTTACATCAGTAGTTACCGATCTGCGCTGTTTAAACCGTAACCAGTTGAGATCCTGAACCCCATAAACTATCCGACAGTAGGAAAATGGTCCCTGAACTTGTCAGGTACCTATATGTGATCAGTCCGATTCAGGAAAACCAAAGATCAGAAGCAGATTCGAAGGAACGAGGAAGTTCTGAGTTTAAATCAGTAGTTACCGATCTGCGCTGTTCGAAAGGCGCGGATCTGTAACCAGTTCTCTAAGCTCAGAACTTCCCCGTCCCTTCGAATCTGGTTATGACATTTTGTTTACCTGAATCTAATTTATCAGATATAGGTACCTAAGAAGTTTAGAAACCATTATCGTAGTGTAGGATAGCCTACTGGCGTGCAGGGTCCCAATTGGTAGCTGTTCGAAAGGCGCGGATCTGTAACTAGTTCTCTAAGCTCAGAACTTCCCCGTCCCTTCGATTCTGGTTATGATATTTTGTTTTCCTGAATCGATATAATCATATATAGGTACCTAAGAAGTTTAGAAACCATTATCTAGGTGTAGGATAGCCTACTGGCGTGCAGGGTCCCAACTGGTCGCCGTTCGAAAGGCACGGATCTGTAACCAGTTCTCTAAGCTCAGAACTTCCTCGTCCCTTCGAATCTGGTTATGATCTTTTGTTTTCCTGAATCTAAATAATCATATATAGGTACATGAGAAGTTTAGAAACCATTATCATAGTGGAGGATAGCCTACTGGTGTGCAGGGTCCCAACTGGTCGCTGTTCGAAAGGCGCGGATGTGTAACCAGTTCTCTAAGCTCAGAACTTCCTCGTCCCTTTGAATCTGGTTATGATCTTTTGTTTTCCAGAATCGGAATAATCATATTTGGGTACATGAGAAGTTTCGGGATCATTATCCCCCATTGTTCATCAGGTTTGATTAGCATGACCCCCATCAGGGTTGTCTAGGTCCTGCGACGCAGATCCCGCATGCACCGCAGGCGCAGGCCCCTAGAATCCGATTCAAATATGGCGACCTGCTTCTCCGCCCATGCGCGTGCGGTTACGGCGGTACTGCATGCTGTACAGTTCAAACTGGTCAGCGCAATGGGTTAGCGCTTCAACTTAGGGGCTGTGCAAGCTTTCACTGTTCACTGCGCGTCAATTGGTTCTCGACTCAGCGATATTCCTGCAGAATAGCGCACCATGCTGCCTGCTTTCCTTGAATTAACTTGGACTGATCTATTCATAGCTTCAGCCATTCCCGAATTGCTTCCTAGATCCGTCAATACCTACATGCGCGAGCACTTTGCTTCCGCGGCACTTTGCTTTGGGAATGGTTGTGCTTCAACTCAAGACTGTAGCGACCTTCTTCTCCGCCCACGCCGGTGCATTTTTCGTTTCGTCAAGTGGTGCCTTACTTGACCAGAGTTGTGTCGCAGGCATTAAGGCAGCTGCAGCAAAATGAACTATCATGGAGCCGCAAGAGTTCCAATGCTCGAGGTGTGAAACAGGTGCGCAGTCAGATAGCGACATGCTGCCTGCTTTCCTTGAATTAACTTGGACTGAGCTTGCTTTCATAGCTTCAGCCATTCCCGAATTACTTCTGAGATCCGTCAATACCTACACGCGCGAGCACTTTGCTTCCGCGGTACTTTGCTTTGGGAATTGTTGTGCTTCAACCCAAGACTGTAGCGACCTGCTTCTCCGCCCCCGCGCGTGCGGTTAAGGTACTGCGTTTTGCGTCTCGTCAAGTGGTGCCTTACTTGGCCAGAATTTGTCTCAACTTTGACTGACTCGCTTTTTCGAGTTGTTCCGCAGGCATTAAGGCAGCTGCAGCAAGTCGACCTATCGTCCAGCTCATCATGGAGCCGCAAGAGTTCCAATGCTCGAGGTGCAAAACAGGTGCGCATTCAGATAGCGAATTTGGTTTGAACCATGGCTGCTATTTGAAAGTCGGAAGAATGCGCATTGCTGCCAATGTATCTCAACTAACGCTCACCAACGAACATTTGTCTGCAGGTCTCACTCTTGCGACTGGTCTCGCGTCAGAACGCCTGGATGCTGATGACCTTGAGGCTGAAGACGATGTCGTTGATGAACAAGAAGCACAGCATGCTGGAGTTTCGTCAATTCGTACCTGAGGAACTATTTCGTGGCCAACTGCACTTCCTTAGTAGCATATATATCTAGCTCTTCAATCACTAATTACTATCATGTTTAACTATCTAAGGATTCATTCATTATGGTGCTTTCAATTTCTGTAACAAAGATCGAAGAGTCCTGCTGTCCAAATATGCGCCCTCAGTCTTCAGTGCTTGCATTGCTTTACGAAAAAACAGATCTATTTGAACATCATTTGAGTCATGTTTGAAACAACCAACCTTGTTTCAAACCTTTTTCAAGGGGCACGTTGATGACGGCTTGATTAAGATCTATTTGAACATGGTTTGAGTCATGTTTGAAACAACCAACCTTGTTTCAAACGGATCTCAATCGGTAGGTTTGATGGCCGACTGATTCAAACAGGAAACAAAGATCGATTGAATCAAGGTTATCTCCGATTGAATCTAAGAATGAATCAAACGAACAATTCAAACAGGATTTTCTTTGTTTCAAACGACCCTCAAAGAAGTACTAAAGACCGACGTATGGCGTACGCTTTTGGGGCACTGAAGCAACCATTGGCGATTCTTGAAGTACGGGTTTGGCATCTTCCCCTCCCCCTTCACCTTGTTCGTCACATACCGTCGGTATTTAGGCAGACCTTTGAAATCGTTTGAATCAACTGGTTTGAATCAATGAACCCCTATCAAGCGGTTTTCCCCTTGAATCAGGGTACCTTGAAAACAGTTTGAATCAGTGATTCAATTCAAGCAGCTTATTCATTGAATCAGACGGAAGTCAATCAAGACAATATCAAACGGAATTCAAGGTGGTCGAAGATATTGCACTTCGAAATGTAGCTAAGCTCCCATATGTAGGCTGCCGAGAGGTAGGAAGCTTTGAATCCGAGGCGGGCGAGCGCCTAGCGATAACCGGCACAAATCCGTACCTTGTAGTACATTAGTTGTGCTTTCATTGGCTAGACAAAAATCTAGGGTGGGGTGTAGGTGCTAGCAAGATGATGGCTGTAATCTCAAGTGTCACAACTGGCTATGTAACCAAGTTGAAGTCTGGCTATGTAACCAAGTTGAAGTCTGGCTACGTAACCAAGTTGAAGTCTGGCTATGTAACCAAGTTGAAGTCTGGCTATGTAACCAAGTTGAAGTTGAATGTAGGAGTTTGGAAACAGCCCAAGTAGGGTGTGTGTGCGTGTTTAAGTACTCGCACTTTCGACAATGGTAGGAAAGAAACTTTTACAAGAAAGGAAACAAATATAATGCCAGAAAACAAATTGGTATCATATATTTAATTTTCCTGCTGAGGACGGCTTAGCTGGCTCGAAGCTACACAACAACCTAATATACAGAGAGACAGCCTAATGGAGCTGCCTGGAAACTATACAACCTGGCACACAAAGTGAAAGTCTTATGGAGCTGGCTGGAAGCTGTACAACCTAATGGAGCTGGGTGGAAGCTTTACAACCTGCCACACAAGTGAAAGTCTAATGGAGCTGGCTGGAAGCTCTACAACCTAATGGAGCTGGATAGAAGCTGTACAACCTATTGCAGCTGGCTGGAAGCTGTACAACCTAATGGATCTGGCTAGAAGCTGCACAACCTGTCACACAAAGTGAAAGTCTATTGAAGCTGGCTGGAAGTTCTACAACCTAAGGAGCTAGCTGGAAGCTGTACAACCCATGGCTGGAAGCTGTACAACCTAATGGAGCTGGCTGGAAGTTAGGTCTAATTCAGGAGTAGGGAAAGTATTCATCGTTGTGGGTATCGCACAATTGATGAATACAATACAGTGCTCTCGTGGGTATCGCACAAGAAGGCTGTATATTGTCAACTACCAGGCCCGGCTATTGTCCAAGGTGGTGGAAGGGATAATAGGCCTATCTACTGCTGTGCTTGAAATTTCAAATTAAATTTTTGGGTTTTTTGTATGAGGGTTTAAAGGTACTGCCTGTCCTGGTCAACAAGGACAGGCAGTACCTTTAAACCCTCATAAACAAAACCCAAACTAAAGTCACCCTATGATTACTGCTCCATGCTACTATATATTCAGGGCACTAACATGCCTTAATATCCCATTGGCTTAGCTTGGCACCACATGATGGCAGCTTCCAGGCAGCTCCACTACTGCATATTCGTCCTTTACTTGCTCCCAACAGCCAGCATTCATGAATGACCTGCAAGGGAAAAACATTAGAATGAGTAAGATAATGCTGCTTAGAATGTGCTGCACTTATCATGTTGGTGACTTAAGTGTGTGCAGAGGGTGGTGGATGCATACATGGCTAAACGCATTGACCACCCATTTTGTAGCAAGCAGCCTCAAGGGCGCTTATGCGGCTACATAATGGGCAGGTGCAGCTAAGCCATATTTTTTGTTACTGACATGCATTAATTAAGTTGTTACATGAGGGTGGTTCAGGCATACCATACAAGGCAAATCGCATCTCCCGCCCATTCTGTAGCAAGCAGCCTCAAGGGCGCTTATCGGGCTACAGTATGGGTAGGTTCAGCTAAGCCATATTATGATATTATTCTAAGTAACATGCATTAATTAAGTTGTTACATGAGGGTGGTTAAGGCATACCATACAAGGCAAATCGCATCTCCCGCCCGTTCTGTAGCAAGCAGCCTCAAGGGCGCTTATCGGGCTACAGTATGGGTAGGTTCAGCTAAGCCATATTATGATATTATTGATAAGTAACATGCATTAATTAAGTTGTTACATGAGGGTGGTTCAGGCATACCATACAAGGCAAATCGCATCTCCCGCCCATTCTGTAGCAAGCAGCCTCAAGGGCGCTTATCGGGCTACAGTATGGGTAGGTTCAGCTAAGCCATATTCTGATATTATTCATAAGTAACATGCATTAATTAAGTTGTTACATGAGGGTGGTTAAGGCATACCATACAAGGCAAATCGCATCTCCCGCCCATTCTGTAGCAAGCAGCCTCAAGGGCGCTTATCGGGCTACAGTATGGGTAGGTTCAGCTAAGCCATATTCTGATATTATTGATAAGTAACATGCATTCATTAAGTTGTTACATGAGGGTGGTTCAGGCATGAAAGCATAACTCACCACAACTTCTTGCCAAGTCCTAGTTTCGCTCCCCTCGAATCCTCCGAGCGAGCTGCAAGTGGAAACAGACATCAAAGTTAGTGAATGAGTGAGTGTTTCAAGTAGCTCAGTCCCCCCCCCCCCCCCCCCCCCCCCCCCCCCCCCCCCATCCCCCTCCCACCCCCCTTGTTCTATAGTGTTGTGTAGTGTTGTGTAGTGTTGTGTAGTGTTGTATAGTGTTGTGTACTGTTGTGTAGTTTAGTGCAGTGTACTGTTGTGTTTTGTCGTGTACGGGTCCCAGCAGCTGCAGCATATTTTTACCAAAGGCCAACTGCCCACCTAGGGATCTGCCCAGAAGCTGCAGCATATTTTGTGTGGATCCAACTCTTACCCCCCACCCCGCCCCCCCACCCCCCACCCCACCCCCAACCCCTGTAGATAGCGCACCTGCATATCCTTGGGCATAATGGTTACCCGCTTGGCATGTATAGCCGCCAGATTAGTGTTCTCGAAGAGGCCCACCAAGTAGGCCTCTGTCGCTTCCTGAAGGGCCAAATTTGCCCCTGCTTGGATTCTGTAATTTCCGAAATCTTGTACAATTTGTCGAACTAGCCTCGTGTAACTACGAGGAGCAGCTTGCACTAACGAGGCAACGATCACAAGGCCAAGATGCAGTTGGCGACCAGGGCTGCTCACCGATGCATGTATGCCTTGTGATCGTTGCCTCGTTAGTAGTTGTCTCCAGTCGAAGTGAAGAAAAAAAGAGGAAGAGGAGGATCGTAGCGTAGCGTTCAGAATGCGAGTTTACAATCTGGTGGCTCGAATTGCACTTGGCCGGTTCAGTTTGTGGGTTCAGGGGTTTGGCGTGCGTGGGCTCCGTTGCCAGGGATCTTCTACTGGGCGCGGGGACAGCTGAGAGCCGGACAGGAGTACGGTACACGGTTGCTTGGAACAACAGTCCAGCTAGCACTACAACAGTTTGCGTCCCGGATTTATTGGAACAGGGAAGAGAGGAACCAACGGTGAAGGGCCAGCAAGGGTAGGAAAGGGAATATACGGTTAGCACAAGGGTCTATATTGCTTATTAACCGTAGGTATTTCGGCCCAATTTCAGCAGTGAATACAACTGCATTATTTAATGAATAACTATTCTAATCTTTGCATACCGTACTTCCTTTAAGTTACATAGACTTAGATATGAATAAGGGATGCTTTGGAATATATGTCAAAGAGGTCATCAATGTAATAAAACATGTTTATAACATAACCCCATAGACTATCCTACAGTAGGAAAATGGTCCCTGAACTTGTCAGGTACCCATATGGGATCAGTCCGATTCAGGAAAACCAAAGATAAGAAGCAGATTCGAAGAAACGAGGAAGTTCTGAGTTCAAATCAGTAGTTACCGATCTGCGCTGTTTAAACCGTAACCAGTTGAGATCCTGAACCCCATAGACTATCCTACAGTAGGAAAATGGTCCCTGAACTTGTCAGGTACCTATATGTGATCAGTCCGATTCAGGAAAACCAAAGATCAGAAGCAGATTCGAAGGAACGAGGAAGTTCTGAGTTTACATCAGTAGTTACCGATCTGCGCTGTTTAAACCGTAACCAGTTGAGATCCTGAACCCCATAGACTATCCTACAGTAGGAAAATGGTCCCTGAACTTGTCAGGTACCTATATGTGATCAGTCCGATTCAGGAAAACCAAAGATCAGAAGCAGATTCGAAGGAACGAGGAAGTTCTGAGTTCAAATCTGTAGTTACCGATCTGCGCTGTTTAAACCGTAACCAGTTGAGATCCTGAACCCCATAAATTATCCTACAGTAGGAAAATGGTCCCTGAACTTGTCAGGTGCCTATATGTGATCAGTCCGATTCAGGAAAACCAAAGATCAGAAGCAGATTCGAAGGAACGAGGAAGTTCTGAGTTCAAATCAGTAGTTACCGATCTGCGCTGTTTAAACCGTAACCAGTTGAGATCCTGAACCCCATAAACTATCCTACAGTAGGAAAATGGTCCCTGAACTTGTCAGGTACCTATATGTGATCAGTCCGATTCAGGAAAACCAAAGATCAGAAGCAGATTCGAAGGAACGAGGAAGTTCTGAGTTTAAATCAGTAGTTACCGATCTGCGCTGTTAAAACCGTAACCAGTTGAGATCCTGACCCCCATAAACTATCCTACAGTAGGAAAATGGTCCCTGAACTTGTCAGGTGCCTATATGTGATCAGTCCGATTCAGGAAAACCAAAGATCAGAAGCAGATTCGAAGGAACGAGGAAGTTCTGAGTTTAAATCAGTAGTTACCGATCTGCGCTGTTCGAAAGGCGCGGATCTGTAACCAGTTCTCTAAGCTCAGAACTTCCCCGTCCCTTCGAATCTGGTTATGACATTTTGTTTACCTGAATCTAATTTATCAGATATAGGTACCTAAGAAGTTTAGAAACCATTATCGTAGTGTAGGATAGCCTACTGGCGTGCAGGGTCCCAATTGGTAGCTGTTCGAAAGGCGCGGATCTGTAACTAGTTCTCTAAGCTCAGACCTTCCCCGTCCCTTCGATTCTGGTTATGATATTTTGTTTTCATGAATCGATATAATCATATATAGGTACCTAAGAAGTTTAGAAACCATTATCTAGGTGTAGGATAGCCTACTGGCGTGCAGGGTCCCAACTGGTCGCCGTTCGAAAGGCACGGATCTGTAACCAGTTCTCTAAGCTCAGAACTTCCTCGTCCCTTCGAATCTGGTTATGATCTTTTGTTTTCCTGAATCTAAATAATCATATATAGGTACATGAGAAGTTTAGAAACCATTATCATAGTGGAGGATAGCCTACTGGTGTGCAGGGTCCCAACTGGTCGCTGTTCGAAAGGCGCGGATGTGTAACCAGTTCTCTAAGCTCAGAACTTCCTCGTCCCTTTGAATCTGGTTATGATCTTTTGTTTTCCAGAATCGGAATAATCATATTTGGGTACATGAGAAGTTTCGGGATCATTATCCCCCATTGTTCATCAGGTTTGATTAGCATGACCCCCATCAGGGTTGTCTAGGTCCTGCGACGCAGATCCCGCATGCACCGCAGGCGCAGGCCCCGAGAATCCGATTCAAATATGGCGACCTGCTTCTCCGCCCATGCGCGTGCGGTTACGGCGGTACTGCATGCTGTACAGTTCAAACTGGTCAGCGCAATGGGTTAGCGCTTCAACTTAGCGGCTGTGCAAGCTTTCACTGTTCACTGCGCGTCAATTGGTTCTCGACTCAGCGATATTCCTGCAGAATAGCGCACCATGCTGCCTGCTTTCCTTGAATTAACTTGGACTGATCTATTCATAGCTTCAGCCATTCCCGAATTGCTTCCTAGATCCGTCAATACCTACATGCGCGAGCACTTTGCTTCCGCGGCACTTTGCTTTGGGAATGGTTGCGCTTCAACTCAAGACTGTAGCGACCTTCTTCTCCGCCCACGCCGGCGCGTGCGGTTAAGGTACTGCATTTTTCGTTTCGTCAAGTGGTGCCTTACTTGACCAGAGTTGTGTCGCAGGCATTAAGGCAGCTGCAGCAAAATGACCTATCATGGAGCCGCAAGAGTTCCAATGCTCGAGGTGTGAAACAGGTGCGCAGTCAGATAGCGACATGCTGCTTGCTTTCCTTGAATTAACTTGGACTGAGCTTGCTTTCATAGCTTCAGCCATTCCCGAATTACTTCTGAGATCCGTCAATACCTACACGCGCGAGCACTTTGCTTCCGCGGTACTTTGCTTTGGGAATTGTTGTGCTTCAACCCAAGACTGTAGCGACCTGCTTCTCCGCCCCCGCGCGTGCGGTTAAGGTACTGCGTTTTGCGTCTCGTCAAGTGGTGCCTTACTTGACCAGAATTTGTCTCAACTTTGACTGACTCGCTTTTTCGAGTTGTTCCGCAGGCATTAAGGCAGCTGCAGCAAGTCGACCTATCGTCCAGCTCATCATGGAGCCGCAAGAGTTCCAATGCTCGAGGTGCAAAACAGGTGCGCATTCAGATAGCGAATTTGGTTTGAACCATGGCTGCTATTTGAAAGTCGGAAGAATGCGCATTGCTGCCAATGTATCTCAACTAACGCTCACCAACGAACATTTGTCTGCAGGTCTCACTCTTGCGACTGGTCTCGCGTCAGAACGCCTGGATGCTGATGACCTTGAGGCTGAAGACGATGTCGTTGATGAACAAGAAGCACAGCATGCTGGAGTTTCGTCAATTCGTACCTGAGGAACTACTTCGTGGCCAACTGCACTTCCTTAGTAGCATATATATCTAGCTCTTCAATCACTAATTACTATCATGTTTAACTATCTAAGGATTCATTCATTATGGTGCTTTCAATTTCTGTAACAAAGATCGAAGAGTCCTGCTGTCCAAATATGCGCCCTCAGTCTTCAGTGCTTGCATTGCTTTACGAAAAAACAGATCTATTTGAACATCATTTGAGTCATGTTTGAAACAACCAACCTTGTTTCAAACCTTTTTCAAGGGGCACGTTGATGACGGCTTGATTAAGATCTATTTGAACATGGTTTGAGTCATGTTTGAAACAACCAACCTTGTTTCAAACGGATCTCAATCGGTAGGTTTGATGGCCGACTGATTCAAACAGGAAACAAAGATCGATTGAATCAAGGTTATCTCCGATTGAATCTAAGAATGATTCAAACGAACAATTCAAACAGGATTTTCTTTGTTTCAAACGACCCTCAAAGAAGTACTAAATACCGACGACCTGTCTCGAATTCGGAAGACAGACTTGTGAGTGCTCCCGACACCCAACCGTGCTGCCACCGCCTTGTTGTACATGAACCGGCTGCACCCCGCAAACTCTGCCAGCATCGATTTCTAAGCCTTTGTTGGGTTCAGCTTCAGCTTTAAGGTCCTCAACTTGGGTTTGGCATTTGACTTTGTAGCGTCTTCGACCGTTCCATCGGCAACAATATACTTGAACGATGGACATGAGGTCTTTTCCAAGCTCGTCTTCAGGGGCTCCGTCTTGGTGATCGAGAACGATGATCGAACAGGAGTGCTGCTAGCAAATCCATTCAATGAGCTCGAAACCAAACCTTGCGAGCCTTTCTTTGGAAGCCACAACAATTGACGATACAAGTCCTGCCGTGACGAGTCCCAATACTCGTAAAAGTCCTGGGCGCTTGAAGTTGAGCCCTGATCCGACGTCCTTGACTTCAATGACTTGCTCGCATCCGGAATGTTTGTCAGAAATATGGGTTTGCAAGAACAATTGCTGTCTGAGCAGGTCGGGTTGTTGTTTGTGTGAGGACACACGTGCGTAGAGAATGACTTGACGACTGCTGGTTTTTTTTTCCTGCTCGATGAGGTAGCCTTGGATGCTGCTTGGGTCAAAGAGACGTTGGTTGCCTGGAGTCCGGATCGTTCTGATCGTGCCATTATCCGCCCATCGACGGAGGACGGTCCTGGAGACACCAAGGGCATCGGAGGCCTTGCCAATTTTACAGAAGCGTTGGTTGCCATACATGGCATTCTGATATTTAGTACATAATGGGCGTTCCTGCCTCCCGGCCGATTTTTTAAAATTTCTAATCAGGATTTAGAGCCTCTTGAACGACTAGCTAGCTTGAGACATAAAGCACCAAGGAATCACAAATCCGCTCCATACCATGTTTCGCAACCAGTCAAAATCGGCCGGGAGGCAGGAACGCCCATTACATGCAAATTCCTTATACACTGTTAGGTTTACTTATTTTCGGAAAGCAAACAAGTCAACTGTTGCAACCTCTACCGTCGGTGGAACAGTACAATGCGGCAACTTACATTGATGGTATTGTACCAGCGGTCGGTCCCGACTCCGAAACCGGTCCAAATCGACCGGGCGGCAGGAACACCGCCCATCATTTGTAAACCAACATGCTATTCGAGAGAGGCCTCACTTCATTTGACGCATCAATCAAAAAACCTTTCGAGATCAAACAGGACGAGGAGGGTATCATGAGAGCCGCAGTACACGTCGTACATTTTTGTCCCACTTTATTTGAGAAAAAACTGTGCCTAGTATTTACACATCGACACATATGTCCCTCTTCAACGTCAATTTTGTAAAAAATCTTAAATTGACATTCGCATGTTTTAGTGATGAGACAGCGAAGGAGGTAGAAGAAGATGTACGACTCAAAAAGCCCTCACCATATCCCTACAATCAGTCGATATCCAACACCAACAACAATCTTTCCATCATTCCCGTGTCCGACACTTACCACATCGACAACCTGTACCCCATAACGGACCACGTTGAGTTCTGGAACATCTTCGTCGTGGGCAACGACAAGACGTACATCCTTGCGAACGTGAAAGACCCGCACATATTTCTCCCCCAAGTAGACCAAATGACCAACGAGAGGGGGAACAGGATTCTGCCCCCCGCTCTAATGAAGATGTTCGACAATATATGGACAAAGACGCTTGGAGGAGTCAAACTCCAGTTCTACATGTTGTGGGACGGAAAACTGTTCTTTGTGAACACGTACCCCTTTCTCAACGGAAATCAGTTGGTCATAGGCGCGATCATGTTCATGCGCGCATTCGACAATGCGTACATCAAAGATGCTTCCCCCTCGCAATAAGTAATGGACATAATTTGATTTCTACGTCCTCCTACGGTTTCTTCATGCGCCATAGGCGGCCGTCATACTGGTAACCGCGCATGCACAAGAACTCGGGGCGTCTGGCTATGTCACGAGAAGACGCGCCGCCGACAACCCAGTCCTCAGGAGGCACGCTGTTAACGTCCGCATCAGGGCGTTTGAACACGACGGGGTCAAACGTGTCCCATCGTCGCTCAGCCAAGCGGTCCACGATGCGTCCGGACTCACATGCAGTGGTTGGAATGGAGCAAGCGCGACCCGTGGATCGACCGTCATCAACGTTACGCTCCATGAGGTGGGTGTCACAGAAAGTCGCAGGGGCTTCGTCTATCGTGAACAACCTCCCGGATCGGCGACCGCCGTAGATACCGTGAAATCGAAATAGCGATGCATCCCCGCCACCGCGGCGCGTGGTCATACACCCCTCTTGGTGGCGCTGCGCGCAACCGGCGATGATCAAAGGCGTCGGTTCGTGCGCCCCAATGTGCGGCGCAGCAACAAACGTCCGAGGCTGCACAGTAGTACTACCGTTCGCATCATCATCATCATCATCATCATTCCATCCAGGGGAAGGGACGCATGCACCCACGCCGTACCCGTCCCACACGCGCAGGTTCAGGAATCGCGAAGCGACATCCGCAGGGTCCCGCATTTAATCCGACGCGAGAGAACGCTTCTTCTGTTCACCAGAACCCGACCCTGGATCGCAACCATCTCCGTCACTGTCACTTTCACTGTCACCGACTAGACACTGGTTCCTAGATGTGTTGTTGGCCATATCGTAGTGACGAAGAGTCAACAAAAGAAACGTCTCGTCATCCGCATTGTAGTCGTCGTCAGAATTCCTGTTTTTTTGCCATTGTTGCTGGGATCACATTCCTTAGTAGTAGTTTTATTAGCAGCAGTTGCACCGTCGTCTTTCTTTCCGGTGATGTAATCGCGTATGCGGGTATCACAAACAATGTTCCGCTGCCTATCGCGCATACGCAGGTCCGTCAGAGTCATGTCTGCAAGCTTGCGCTCGTCAGAGTCGCGAAGTGCCCGGAAGCATCGGTCGCTTCTCAAACGGTTGGCCGTGTCGTACAAGGGCATTTTGTAGAAACGTACAAAAAATTGTAGGCGCGCAGAACTCCCGTAAAAAAAATCTATGGTATTATTATACAAACTCAATAATCTCACAAAATGGCTGGAGGACTCATGCAGCTCGTCGCTTTCGGTGCACAGGATGTGTACCTCTCATCCAACCCCCAGGTTACCTTCTTCAAGGTCGTGCACCGCAGGCACACATCCTTCGCCATGGAGTCCATTGAACAGGTCTTCAACGGAAGCGCAGACTTCGGACGCAAGGTCACCGCAAACATCTCCTGAAACGGAGACCTCATCCACAAGGCATACCTAAGGGTCGAGCTGCCAGCCATATCCGTCCCAGAGGGAACCGCATTCAGGTGGCTCAACTGGATCGGACACATTCTCATCAAGACCGTCGACATCGATATGGGAGGACAGCGCATCGATCGCCACTACGGAGACTGGATGCACATCTGGAACGAGCTCACCCAGACACCAGGACATCAACTAGGATACGCGTCCATGCTAGGAAACACGCCCGAACTCACCCAGATATACGACAACTGCTTCGGAACAGCAGGAAGGGGGGCCATGACCGTGCCATCCAAGACCCTATGGATCCCCCTGGAGTTCTGGTGGTGCAGGAACCCAGGACTCGCCCTGCCACTCATCGCACTGCAGTACCACGAGGTCAAGATCAACCTAGAGTTCAACGACGCCAAGAACTGCTTCTGGGCAGGACGCAACTCTGCACTCACAGCGTCAGACCCACCCATCTGGGCAACCAACCTGAACCTAGTATCAACACCTTCTCTAGCAACAGCTTCACTATTCATCGACTACATCTTCCTGGATACAGACGAGCGACGCAGGTTCGCAAGCGCACCACACGAGTACCTCATCGAGCAGCTGCAGTTCGAGGGAGACGAGTCAACCTCACAGACATCAAACAACTTCAAGCTCAACTTCAACCACCCGTGCAAGGAGATCGTGTGGGTCGTCCAGCCAGACGACAACATCTCAGAGTCCACGCCATTCGGAAAGCAGTGGTTCAACTACACAGACAAGGTCATGGCATCACCCTCACCAAGCGTTACGGACGCAATGCCAGGAATCGCATCAGGAGGAACATACAGAGTCTACATCCCAGTCGCAGCAGACGGAGGAGAGAACCCAACCGCTAGGGCAAAGCTGTCTCTAAACGGACATGAGCGACTGTCAGAGAGGGACGGAGAGTACTGGAACCTGGTGCAGACGTAACAGCACCACGAAAACGTACCATCTAAGGGAATCAATGTATACTCATTCGCGCTCAAGCCAGAGGAACACCAGCCATCAGGATCTTGCAACATGTCTAGAATTGATAACGCCAACCTAACAATCAACCTAACCACAAACGCAGTCAACCACAACGGATCACCAAGGTCAGTCAAGGTAAGGATCTATGCTGTCAATTACAATGTACTAAGAATCATGAGTGGTATGGGGGGACTTGCGTTCGCGAGTTAGCTACAATGTCTTTCGGATAATCAAATGAATGTGGTATTAAATGGAGTTAGATACAATGTTCTTCGGATAATCAAAGGAATGTGGTATTAAATGGAATCTTCTCTGTTTGGGTCATTGCTACACACGCAGAAAATGGCCCGTCCATACAAGAAACATCTTTACATCAACAAAAACGTTGAAATAATTTCAGTAATTCGCGTCAACAAGACAAGCGATGTGTGTACAATGTTGTTTAAGAAGAACAATCTAGATAGAAATATGGACATCCATTACAGAGCAAGCAAGTGTATTGTCAAACAAGAGCAAGACGAATCAAACGCACTTGTGTTTCATTCTCAGGCTACAGTCGGTGGAACAGTAAAATGAAAATAAATGTACGACATCGCCGTTAGCAAATTGGCCAACCCCGCTATAAAAGTACGGAATAAAACTACTAAAAGTTGTCGTCGCATACGGTTCTTCTAAGTTTGACACAGGTGGCAATGGCGAACTTTATGTCCATAACACGGGCAAGTTCAAGCGACACCTTTTCAATACACCAAAACACCGCCCAGTGGTCGCGGCATCATTAGGTCGCACTCCGGAATAGGGTCAACACGTCATCGACTGCCATTGCCTGTTGATTGTACTGACTTGTCGTTGCTGGCTGCAACTTTTTTCTCCTGCCGAGTATTTCAACTGCTTTTCCAATAGATGGGAAGACGATGGTGACTCCGTTGTACGCACTGAACGAGACAGGCTCTCGAGATCCATAGAGAGCAGTGTTGTACTGCGTATCATCGCCAATGACCCAGCTGCTCGTGAACTTGTATATGCGAACGACATGCACTAGGAACTCGGGCTCTGGGAGATCCTTCTTCATGTAGTTGCACCGTGAGCAACAGCTTCTGCAGTTGTCAGAAACGTCGTAAGGCAAAGACGAGTCCAACCTGTCGATTCCAAGGGATGGTGTTCGCCCGCACATGTAGCACTCATTAGCCCACAGAGTAATCAGCTTCTCACGGGGTATGACAGACGGTGAATTCTTGGGTCCTTCATGTTCCGACTTCTTAGTGAAGGAGGTTTCTTTGCCCAATCTGGGATTCATGGTGATTTCTCCTTCAGTCGACAACCTTCTGTACATCGCGATCGCCTTGACTCCACCAATGAACTCGTCTACGTGGAAGTTTATCTTCATCATGTTGCACAGATAGCAGCAAGGGACTGTGTTGCAGTCAGTGAACTTCACACTAGAGTCGACGCGGTCGAGGCCACACAAGAATATTGTCGAATCATGCGCTCCACAGTAGTGGCATGGCTGCTGAATCTTGTCAATGAACGAATCCCGATCCTCCATGCACATGAGATCGTTCAAGTCTGTTGATTTGTTGTTGCTCTTCAGGGTGTGGACGATCATGTCGAAGCGCATCCTGGGGTCGAGCCTCCTCTTCTCTTGGTACTCTTCTTTCTTTCCAGGATTCGCTTCCATCCACTCATTGTGGATCTCGTTGTTGAGACATCGGAAAGAGTCTGGATCTTCGGTCATCTTCTTCTCACGATATACGGAGTAATACTTCTTGCCATTGAAGCATGAGTTACACGTCTGTTTCCAACTTCCCTTCTTGATGTCTGTGCGGAACTTGAACATGACCTCCTTCCCGCTACCTATATTCAAGCATTCGTCTCCCCGGTCGCACACTGTCGGCATCGGTGGAAGCACAGTCGGCTTGGGCTTTGAAGCGTTTGCAACAGATGTCTTGCGCTTCTGGCGGCACTGTTTGCACATCATCCATGTTCCCTCAAAGTCGGATGAGGGTTTTGTGAGTCCGCACCCTTCACCACTCTTGTTCATGCATATTCGCCCGTCCGTATCGAGGGCGTCCGCCGTTCGGCACGATACGCATTTCACACAATACTTCCGATTATCGACGTAGAAGTCGAACTTGAGTTCCTTCCCGCTACCAATGTTCTTGCACGCGGCTCCGCTGGAACACACGTGCGGCATCCTGGGTGCATTTTCGCACTTCTTGCACACGTCCAGATTATTCCGGGACTTGATGGTTGTGAGGCACAAGGAACATGTCACTAGTTTTGTTGGTACAGATTTCACATACATTATCGTAACCCAGTGTACAAAGAGTGTGTGGGAAAGACGACAACTTTTATCATTTATACTATTTTATTTCTGGATACCGCGGTTTCTGAAAACATTTGAACCGCTTTCTGCTTGAGACCATGCGGTTTATTTGAAGGACAGTGCCGTGTGAATGTGGTTGCGTAAGACACAATGCGTCATTAATCGACGACAAGTGTTTCGTGTGCGCCTCAGAATCAGAGTGTAAAGAATGACATATTATCATCTCGTTTTACTACTGAATCAAGATGGTTTTCATCATCACCGGCTTCAACGACGACCTGGTTCGGCCGATCGACCCGGATGCCACGGCTTACTCTCGTACAAGCAAGAACGGGGAGACACACGTTGTGTTCCTGGACTTCACCATTCACCGTGTCATGCCTGCCCTGAGCTTGGAGCCCCGCAACGTGAGCGTGCTGCGTCCCAAGATTCTTCTCCGGGAATACGTTTGGAATGGCCTATCGACGTCCGGTGACGGCAGCTCTGGTGTCGTGGTGCCTTTGAATTACGACATGTTCGACGTGCGCACTTCCAACCTGGTCAAAGTGCATGGCCTCTCCTCTTCGAAGAGTTTTTCGGCACCGGCGAGCTCCGACGTGCCTTCCGTGGTCCGCCCCCGCGTTCCGTGGGAGTTCATGCCCTTTGGCCTAAAGTACTGCTTCAACAAGGCTCAGAGCATGGAGGGTTTCAACCAGAGTAAGATGATCGACCCAAAAACCAAGCATTGGTACCTATCCATTAAGGCGGACGTTGGCATCGACTCCGTCAAGGTCGCGAAGATTGAGGAGAGCCTCGGTGCGTGCTACCTAGCCATGGTCGAGTTCCCTGGTTTCGGGAGGTTTCCGCCTGACTCTCCCCCAATTGACGTGTTCCGTACAGTTCATTCCCGGTACTGCCGGGCGATGGGTACTCTGCGCGAGATGCAGGAATGTGTGCAAGGGGGCCCACTGGATGTGAATTAGCATCATAGCTACATTGTTCTAATGATCATCAATGGAATGGAGCAGAATCGCGATTCCACTGTGCTGAAATCTTTGGCTATCGAGTCGATTTCGTGTTATTTTTGACCAAAAGTGTAATAGGTGTTCCTGCCTCCCGGTGGATTTTGACTGGTTTCGGAGCCTTGTATGGTCGGAATCGCAATTCCACGGTGAGCTAAATCTCTGGCTTGCGAGTAGGGCTCTAACTTCTTCTTTGAAAACTCAATTATTTGAGAACAACGGTACGGCGTAATACTTCTTGTCATTAAAGCAAGTGTTCCCTCGAAGTCGTCAGATGTTTGGTTTAGGGTTAGGGTTTCCGAACCCTTCACCACTCTTGTTCATGCATGTTCGCCCGTCCGACAAGGGCATCCGCCGTTCGGCTCGATACGCATTCGACCACTTGAGTTCTTTCCCGCTACCGATGTTCTTGCACGCGGCTCTGCTTAAGGCATACCGCGTGTCTGTTCGATGTTCTTGCACACGTCCAGAATTCCGTGAATAAGAGTATAAATATTATCGTCATTTCTCATTGTGGATTGGATTATTTAATCAAGATGGTTTTCCTCATCACCGGTGATTTTAGACATGGTCGCATGTTCGGTGTCCATTTACACTACTCGTATTCAGGAGAAACTTTCGCCGCGCTTTCTGTTCGCAAGGGTGAGGAGAGCAAGACATTCATGGTTTTGATGGACGGTTACAACCCAGCTGTCTTAGGGAACGAGCTCACAATATCCACCAATGGATACGCTAAATGCAATGTTGGGCACATTCACGCGATGATCCACGACGCCGGGGGGGTGACAGTGGACCACATCAACCGCATCCCTTTGGACAACCGTCGCAAGGACCTTCGCGTATCAACCACCATGAGCGTGCATAACGGCAACCGCATGTCGCCTGTAGACATAGCCCCCCCTGAGGAGCTGAAGCCATACTTCGACGAGATGCCAGCGTTCCTTAGATGGGACCTCAACTATCTCCGATTTGTAAGCGACAAGTACAACATCAACGGTACGATAAGCAAGAAAGTCAGCATAGTGAACAAGTTTCGAGATGCCGCAGTGAAGGTGAAGAATGCGATGATCGAAGACACTGAGTACTCACGACACATTGCAACTCGGATCCGGTTGCGAGACGATTACATTCAGATCAACAAGCTGGTACACAGTGTGTACCCTGAGCACTTTGACATGTACGACGACAGCGCCGACAAGGTGTACCGGTGCACTCCCGAGTTCATCGACCAATGCCTTTCGAAGTTACAGGCGGTAAAGGAAGGCGACGTCATGTACTCCACCGGTCGGTCGCACGGGCTCTTAGCGCCACTTATCGCCATGACGAGTCCTTGAGGGTGTGTTACATGACTCGCGGAAATGAAAGGGAAATCGTGTTTGACCTGGATTTCCACGATTTTTTTTCCATGCTTGTCGCGCGGTGGACGTAGATTATAGGAGACCCATCATCCTTGTGGGCGATTGTCTGGACGCACCTGCTCAAGTCGGGATGTTTCCACCTGACTCTCACCCGATGGATGTGTTCCGTACTGTTCATTCCCGGTACTGCGAGGCGATGCGTACTCTGCGCGAGATGCAGGAATGTTGCAAAGTCGGATGTGCGATTCGCAAAAAAAAGAATCGCCCCCAATGATATACTCGCAACATAACACAATGCCGACCATTTCTCTAGCGTCCCTTAAGCATATGGCCACCCATAACAATGTTGAACCACTACATAGTGCTACCACCAAGGTGGTAAGTGCTCCCAAAGAAGGTTCTCATGAGGAGAAGGCGAGTGCTCATGAAGAAGGTTCGTCTAGGAAAGAGGAGGCGAGTGCTTCTATAGAAGATCCGTCTTCTCCGGATGAGGCTGGGGGGAGTATTGAAGAATGTTCTCCGGAGGGGGAGGCGGGTGCTCCGGAAGAAGGAGCGTCTCAGGAGGAGGAGGCGAGTGCTACTGAGGAGAAGGCAAGTGTTCTTGAAGAAGGAGCGTCTCAGGAGGAGGCGGGTGCTGCTGAGGAGAAAGCAAGTGTTCTTGAAGAAGGTTCTCCGGAGAAGGAGGAGGCGGGTGCTACCGAGGAGAAGGCGGGTGATACTAAGGAGAAGGCGAGTGTTCCTGAAGAAGGTTCTCCGGAGAAGGAGGAGGCGGGTGCTACTGAGGAGAAGGCGGGTGATACTAAGGAGAAGGCGAGTGTTCCTGAAGAAGGTTCTCCGGAGCAGGAGGAGGCGGGTGCTACTGAGGGAAATGCGGGTGCTCCGGAAGAAGGTTCTCCTGAGCAGGAGGAGGCGGGTGCTACTGAGGAGAAGGCAAGTGTTCTTGAAGAAGGTTCTCCGGAGCATGAGGAGGCGGGTGCTGCTGAGGAGAAGGCAAGTGTTCATGAAGAAGGTTCTCCGGAGCAGGAGGAGGCGGGTGCTGCTGAGGAGAAGGCGAGTGTTCCTGAAGAAGGTTCTCCGGAGCAGGAGGCTGTGAGTGACGACACCACCTTTGCGGATTCGCGAGCAAATGGTGGTGGTGGACGTGGACGAGGGCGTGGTCGCATTCCGCGAATTTCTGCGCCCCCTCGTCCTCTTCCTGACCGCATCATGTCTTTGCGCGCCGCCCATCGTCACCCAACAAGAGACGTTCCTGAGACGTTTCCACCACCATCGGCTACCAATAATTATACTAGTACATATAGTACACCCCCGTTTATCGGTACCAAATCTCCATTTGCGAGCGCACCCTCGCATATCTTTGATCAGATCTGTGCTTCGCCCCCGATTATTATTGTCAATGGGAACAGTCGGCGCTTGATTTCGAGTTCCTTCCGCCCTTGCTCCGTCAGGTTTGGTGCAGGCGGCGTAGGTCGCCGTGCCGCTCCTTGAAAATTGTTTTAAGTGTTTGTGGATTTCCCTAAATGATTCTTGCAATACTTAATTTAAGAACAAATGTAAGTGGTACAGATGATTCAATTATCGGATACATCATCAATTCATTATGGCGGTGCTAGTATGTCAAATATCGTGACACCTTCGTATCCCTACATACCAATATTTGAATCCGCAAAGCCGTACATACCAGGCATCCTCGCGAAGTCAGGCTCTTCGGGGTCCCCGACCATCTCCTTTTCCAACGCTCTGGACACAGGTCTGTTCAATCCAGTGGCTAGAACACTATGTGTGGTCGCAGGAGGGACGGAGATAGTGCGTGTGTCAGACACAATAGTATCATTGTTGGGGGATCTCGTGGTGTCATCGAACATAGTCCCTATGACGAACGCGACGCAGTACCTCGGGACATCGACCATGCACTTCAAAGAGGCGTGGATCGACGAGCTCCACATCTCGTCGAACACTCTCTACATCGGGGACACACAGGTGCTTTGCGCTGATAATGATGCCGTGTCCATCCGCGCTGACCCGGGGCAAGGCATCACGCTAACGACCACCGGCGATGGGGAGACATCACTGGTGTCCGCCAAGGGAGTCAATGTAGTGTCGGAAGGGGGTGTCACGATGCGTGTATCAGGACCTATAGGGAGAGTTAACATCCAGTCTAGCGGAGCAGGTGGCACCGTGAATTTGGGAGCGGAAAGGGAAATTGTGATGACAGCACCTATTACTACTATATCAAGTAACATGATCGTAAAAGGTGACCTGACTGTAGAAGGCACAAAATTAACGGTGAACACGCAGACAGTGACGGTTGAGGACAATATAATTGTACTTAACTCAGGTGAGATAGGATCAGGTGTCTCGAAGGGTGAGGCAGGATTTTCTATAGATAGGGGAGATGCTCCCGAATATCAGCTTCTTTTTAGGGAGTCTGACAACGCGTTCGTAATAGGTCCGCTAGGCTCCCTGACACCCATAGCGACCGAGACATTTGCACGACACGCAAACAATATATCCAGTGGAACATTAGCGGTTGCTAGAGGAGGAACGGGTGTCTCCGTCAGTACCGGAACAGGGAGTGTTGTTTTGAGTATTTCTCCAACGTTTACAGGAACAACTAACTTTGCATCTCTTTCAACTTCTGGGCCTTCGACGATCAATGGTAACATGACCTTCGGAACCGGAGTCAATCTATTTGTAAACCCTAACGATTCCGTGACTGCTCCAGGGTACTCTTGGGATACTGATGCAAATACGGGAATGTATCGTGTTGCGGCAGATTCAATAGGGTTTACTGTAGGCGGGGTCAATAAAGCTACTATAAACAACACTGGGATAGTGGGTAGCGGAGCTAATATAACCAGTTTAAATGCTGCCAACATATCCAGTGGAACATTAGCGGTTGTAAGAGGAGGAACGGGGGTCTCCGTCAGTACCGGAACGGGGGGAAACGTGCTCAGCGATAATGCTATGATGAGCAACTTGACGACCATAGGAGGAATGATCAGCGGTAACGGTAGTGGACTTACCGCATTGAACGCAAACAACATATCCAGTGGAACATTAGCGGTTGTAAGAGGAGGAACGGGGGTCTCCGTCAGTACCGGAACAGGGAGTGTTGTTTTGAGTATTTCTCCAACGTTTACAGGAACAACTAACTTTGCATCTCTTTCAACTTCTGGGCCTTCGACGATCAATGGTAACATGACCTTCGGAACCGGAGTCAATCTATTTGTAAACCCTAACGACTCCGTGACTGCTCCAGGGTACTCTTGGGATACTGATGCAAATACGGGAATGTATCGTGTTGCGGTAGATTCAATAGGGTTTGCTGTAGGTGGGGTCAATAAAGCTACTATAAACAACACTGGGATAGTGGGTAGCGGAGCTAATATAACCAGTTTAAATGCTGCCAACATATTCAGTGGAACATTAGCGGTTGTAAGAGGAGGAACGGGTGTCTCCGTCAGTACCGGAACAGGGAGTGTTGTTTTGAGTATTTCTCCAACGTTTACAGGAATAACTAACTTTGCATCTCTTTCAACTTCTGGGACTTCGACGATCAATGGTAACATGACCTTCGGAACCGGAGTCAATCTATTTGTAAACCCTAACGATTCCGTGACTGCTCCAGGGTACTCTTGGGATACTGATGCAAACACGGGAATGTATCGTGTTGCGGCAGATTCAATAGGGTTTACTGTAGGCGGGGTCAATAAAGCTACTATAAACAACACTGGGATAGTGGGTAGCGGAGCTAATATAACCAGTTTAAATGCTGCCAACATATCCAGTGGAACATTAGCGGTTGCTAGAGGAGGCACCGGAGTCAGTACAGGCTTAGGTGCCTTGAACGCAAACAATATATCCAGTGGAACATTAGCGGTTGCTAGAGGAGGAACCGGAGTCAGTACTGGCTTAGGTGCCTTGAACGCAAACAATATATCCAGTGGAACATTAGCGATTGCTAGAGGAGGCACGGGAGTCAGTACGGGCTTAAGTGCCCTGAACGCAAACAATATATCCAGTGGAACATTACCTGTTGTTAGAGGAGGAACGGGGGTCTCCGCCAGTACCGGAACAGGGAGTGTTGTTTTGAGTATAAATAATTTCTCCAACGTTTACAGGAACAACTAACTTTGCATCTCTTACAACTTCTGGGCCTTCGACGATCAATGGAACCGTAGCTGTCACCGGTTACTTGAAACCCAAGACAATATCGTTTGATGCTTATGGAAACGGATATGATGGATTGAATTCCGACGGATATATCACTCAAGAAGTTGTCCATATCACAAGTTTGCCTTACAGTGGCTACTTTGCAATCACGAACGGATGGGGTGGTTACCAAAACTATTGCGGTCTTACGTGGAACACGTGGAATAATGGAAACAATAGCTACCAAAGATATGACAATACCAAACTGGGATGGGCTATGATAAACAGCGGATTTAATTTGGAATTTTATTGTTTGGGCGATGGATTCACCGGCTCCATCCCTGCAGGTGCACGTAAGAAGCCTTTAGAAATTACCCCCAATGGGATCACCGTAGAAGGCATGATCAACGGTAATGGTAGCGGACTTACCGCATTGAACGCAAACAACACATCCAGTGGAACATTAGCTGTTGTTAGAGGTGGAACGGGTGTTGTAACAAGCACCGGGACGGGAAGCGTTGTGTTGAGCGCCAGTCCTACCCTAACTGGAGTGGTTGTGCTCCCTTCTACTATCGTCAAGGGCGACGTCACGTTTGACACTGGAGTAAATCTTTTCGTGAACGGGGCCGACACAGCGGCTTCCCCAGGGTACTCTTGGACCGGAGACGCTAACACTGGAATTTACAAGGTAGCAAATGACTCTATAGGATTCTCTTGTGGAGGGGTTAATCGGTGCACTATCAACTCCTCTGGAATCAGTGGAGTAGGAACTAACCTGACCAGTTTGAACGCTGCCAACGTATCCAGTGGAACATTTAATCAGGCTCGTATCCCTGCTCTCGACGCATCACAAATCACTACAGGTACATTTGATGCAGCACGCATCCCTTCATCATCATCATCATACGACTTCTCGAGTGCACACGATTATTTTATTAACACCACCTTCACAAATTGGATTTTAACTAATGCGATAAATAATACTATTGTGTCTCATGTTGCTAATTCAACAAATTTCACTATAAAGCAGGCTGGTTTGTACACATTTGCATTAAAAAAACTAATTACATGGGCACACCTTGATACACATGAGTTCCGTCTCGGCATATCGAGTACCAATTATTCTTCCCAAATGAGAGCATCATCAATTGCATACGGGTTACAACCAAGTATTACGTTGTACATAAATGCGAATGATGTGATCACTACACAATTACGGTTCCCTGGGGGGGCAGGGTATGTGTACGGACCATCTGAGTTACAAATATTTAAGCACTAACGATTACAAATTTGCAAGACCTACAGTCAACGGAATACTTAAATGAAACCGCTTCGTGTACGGCACACCTTGCGGTGTAACCTAATATTGTCGCGACCACCGGAGGGGGACCGAGTGGTGTCTACAACAATACGAGCTTTTATTCATCAACAACAACAGAGCTGCTGTGGGCAAATGGAAGAGGTCGTCCTAGACCCATCAATTCCATGCAGTGCAGCCTTGCGATTGTGAGAGCAGAAGAGCGATCCCGGTCCGAGTAAATGCATGTTTCTGGAGGTTCCCAGAGGTACCGCTCGATCGATTTTTGAGAATCGACAAGGGAAGTGGCGAAGCCACCCCTCCTGTGCTTCTCTTGTGCGCCTTTACGTTTATTGTACAACCTTACCCCTAAGTGGTCGCAATCAGCGACCTTTGGCATCGTTTTCGATTTCGTGTGACCAAAACGTTCACCACCCAACCTAAGCTTCACGTCTGCTGAACAAACGCTTGGGATCTTGTAAATACGTTCTTTTTCTTTACCCGTCTCCCACGACATAAGAGTCGTTTTGAACTCATCTGTCACAGAAACGTCCTCTTTGAAAATTCTTGTACACGATGCGAACATGGCCCCAGTGGGAACTGCAACTTCTCCCGGTCCAGTAGGCTTCAGTTTCGTGATGGCAGATCCGTAGGCCACGCAAACCTTCATATCAGGAAGTTCTTTCATCATGCACCGCTTGATACCCGCCCAGAAAGAGTCTTTGACCTTTCGTTTTCCCTGTAACGCTGCAAGTTGTCACGGGATTCTCGGCGTCGCAAAGCCAATCTCCACCACTCTTCAGAAAAGTTAGCGTAATTTGACAAGTACGCCGAGATCTTATCCGTCCTCGATGTACTCAAAGCTGCTCCATTTTCACGCAGAGACTCCCACATAGGAATAATGTCAGCAAAACGCAGTTCCTTCTGCCTTGTCTGCTTCTTGATACCCGACTTGTGGTAAAATGCACCACGTGTCAGCGTCCATGTCTTATTTTTATCGTCTGCCAAATACGTTACCGTAGCGATGTTGCTCCGTCCTGGGTCCACACCCAGGACGACGATACCCATATCGGGCAATATCGTTTTAAGTGAGCCGTCGTATTTTTCTGCGATCTTGATACCTTCTTCTTTACGAGGGTTCTTACAGGTCTTCTTCAGATCTGAGACAAGGACCTGTACTGTCTTGCTGTACTGCATGCTCAAGGAGACTCCGTCAGTACAGATGCTGCAGTCGAAAACCCACCCATTCTTGACAGGTGGTTTTCTGAAGAAGGAACCTGTGACTGTTTTTTGGGCATGATGCAATAAATGCAACGAAGTCCGTCTTCTTCACAGATCCTTTCTTCACAACGAACTCTTTCCTACCATCTGAAAAAACTGCCATCAACAAACTGTGGTGTACCCACCCACCAGTAGTTTTAACGATAACAGGTTTTCCTACAGGGGAATACCCATAATGTGGCTTGAGACACTCACTAAACCCACATTCGTCTGCTGATACTAAAATTTTCCCAGCATTGATTGTCTCCTTGTACCTACTACAAAATTCATTGAAAAGTGGAACTAAGTCCCCTTTACACTGTCCACGGAGTTTGCTCCTTTTTCTTGTAAAACCAATGAGTTTTATGAAACGATACACTGTTTTAGTTGATAATCGTACATTGTGAGTACTTTTGAAAAAAGCAATGACGCCTCTTGCGGTTGTGCATTGAGTTGACAATAAAAACGATTTTCTAACGGCGATGTCGTACATTTATTTCCATCTGATATATGTTTCATTTTACTGTTCCGCCGACTGTAGATCCATCAATTCCATGCAGTGCAGCCTTGCGATTGAGAGCAGAAGAGCGATCCCGGTCCGAGTAAATGCATGTTTCGATTATTTCCATCTGATATGTTTCATTTTACTGTTCCGCCGACTGTATGTGGTCCAATCCATTGTTTCGCTTGCGCATTTTTCGTACGAACGAACAGATCTGTGAAGTCGAAAACTAAGCGTGAGTATGAGAGGCCATCGCAGAATGACTCGAGCACTTCGTCTGGGACAGTATCAAATCGAGCCGGGGTATCCGGTTCCCTTGAAGGAAGCCACATTCGTGCGGCTCGTATGTGTATGCGTGGCATCATAAGCCCTTGATCTTTGTAAAAATTTAGGATGTCGTCGAGCTCGTCGAAGACCTCGTCGTAGTAATCGAATATGTCTTCGCCGTTCACGAGAATAGTAAACGGGTCGCGCACGTCCACCACGAGGTGCTCAAGGCGGTCCCTCAGAAGATTGAAGAGTACCATTTATTGGTTTAAATTACTTACAAATTGTAAATAATATTACAAAAATGTGTTGGAACGCGCAGATAAGTTTGTGTACGTTCATATTTGCGCTCGCCGCCTCGATCATATCGCTCGTCAGCGGGTACGGTCACTGGCGAGAGTTTGTTCTCTTCATGTCGTTCGCGAGCATGCAGTTGCTGGAGTTTTTCGTTTGGACATACATTGGCAACGCATCCGTCAATAGGATTCTCTCGGCGCTGGGGCTCGCTTTGATCATGTTGCAACCCATCGCAGCAGGACTCTACATTAATGGGGCACGCAACGCATTGATTTATTCGGCTTTGTATACGGTGTTCCTCATTTTCTTTTTTGCATCTCATGCGCCATTCGACTTCTCAACCGTAGTGAACTCCAACGGACACCTTCAGTGGAACTGGCTGAATACGTCTGCCATCGTGACTATCCTGTGGACCGCGTTCGTATTGAGCGCGATCTGGATGTCTTGCAAGACTCCCGCTAGCAAACTTCTTACGTCTACCCTGATTGTTTCGCTGACACTCGTATCTTGGCTGAACTTCAAGCGTAGCGGGACATGGGGTACCATCTACTGCTCATTTGTGAATATTGCGTTTTTGTTCATCATGACCAAAGTGTTTTACAGGTTGTACACGGAAACTCCCCCTACAGTCAGCGGAACTGGGTGTTTCTTTGTAAAAGCTTCTCCTCATCCTCATCCCCTTCATAATCTACAAGTTCTACAACGTCATCATGTTGGTCAGCCTCATGTACCAACATGACCCCAATTGTACCCCGAAAACGTTTTGATATAATCTGGATCTTCAGACAGGCTCTCTCGAACATTCATCTCTCGTAATGTAGGACGCAAAATTGATTACAAGCTGACAGGTTCTTTACAGAACGCAGTGTCGAGCGAAGTGTAGAAGATAAACACATACAAGAGGATTTTGGGGGACTCGGGATATTATGTAACATAATTCCCTTGTCCGAGTGTACAGTGAATGATTGTGTATGTGAGTCCACAGCTAACCGCAGCTAAATCCCACTGCAAACTGGGACAATGTAAAATAATTACATTTTCATATTGTAACAAACATGCCGTTGATATCCATCCCCTGGGAGCGATTGTCATCCCGTATAAGTGACTCGGACTTGCGGGGCGACATGGTGCGCGGCGCATCCTTGTCCCTGATTCCCTACGCGTCGGTCATGCGCGAGTACCTTGGAGAGGCTGCGGGCGCCGCGGTCGAGGCCGCACAGGAATTACTGAGTCCTCGGCTCGTCGGCTTCGATGAGTTCGAGGCGCGTTGGATTAAAATGGTGGACGACATTTCCGAAAAAATCCTCTGCGAGACAGACGTCGAGTTCTCTTTCCTAATGATGGTCTCTAAGGCCAAGTCGGACACGTGGATGTTCTACAGGACCATGAAGATGATGCGGACGCGCGTCCCCCCTGACCGTTGGTCCGATGTCAGAAAACGAATTCACGTTGTGTACTTTCAGGACTTCGTCAATAAGAATAGAGACATCGTGTACATCCCCACACTGCCGGTAGTGATCGTGATTCTTGACGACGTCGTTTACTCTGGTATGCAGATGCGGTCAAAGATCTCAATGGGTTGTGAATTCCTCATCACGACAGATTGGTTAATACAAGAGATTCTGATAACGGTATGCAAGTACTTCGGAAGATAATCAGGAATGAGCGACGGAAATTCGCGTCTAAAAAATCAACGAAGACCCCGAAAATCAAATTGAATGTGCAAGAAGTTTTTTCGGATACCAAAACTGATGTCGCGAGGCGTTTGTACGAGGCCGACGTTGCTGTATGCATAAGCATCAATCGTCCGGATGGAAAGATCACGTATGCGTTATCTCTTTTCGAGGTGATGGAACTTTTGAATTACAGAATTATGAACAAATACACGAACAATGATGATGATTTATTTCCTGATTTATTCCAGGTACATAAACTGAAGAGCAAGGGCGCCACCGTTCATCGCACTGGAGTCACGACAGTCGTGTTCTCGCACAAGGTGGCGGACACTGTGTCCATCCCGACGAAAGCGATCATGATGGGACCCACACTGAGGCATTTCATTTCACAATCGTGTGTCAAAAACGCGATATGCGATGGCTTGATACCCAAGGACGCGATAGTACAGACATGCAGGATGCGGGAATTGGTGCGGTGCGCACCTGAGAAGTTTGATCACAATATTATAATATTCAAGGACACACAGAAAGTCGTTCGGCATCCGAGTCAATTGACATTGATCCCCGATAAGGTGCACCGAAGATTTGAGACGATGCCGTTTTTCATCCCCATGTTGAAACCTTCATCCTCATGGGGCATACGCTTCGGAAAGCTGATTCACGATATCGATACGGACTGGTCCGTGGACGTCGAAGAAGAAGCGATGCACAACCGGTGCACACAACCAACGTACAAGAAGATAATCAACAAAAAAAGTAATGGATCACTGGGATTCACATGATCCATTACTTTTTACAAGCTTTTTACAAGCTGACATGTTCTTTACAGAACGCAGTGTCGAGAGAAGTGTAGAAGATAAACACATACAAGATGACTTTGGGAGGACTTTGGATATTATGTAACATAATTCCCTTGTCCGAGTGTACCAGTGGTCAGTGTTCGCGACACCATTGGTGACAAGACTTTTCATTTTTATTTTATGTTCAGTGTATTGAAAAAGGAATGGCTCAACCCCAAACAGGCGGACGTGAGTTGGGTCGCGGCGTTACCGCGCGGACTATCGAAATATCAAATCCATCCGAAGCTACCGATACCGATACCTTTAAGAACATCCTCGTGTCTGCGCTGGCAGATGTAAAGAAAACCAAGAGCCGGCGGGCGTGGATTCTGTATGTGTTGGATAAGAACAAGAATGGAATAACCCGTGTGAAATTGACAACCTCCGGGGAAAAGGAACAATTTTGCTCAAATGTGTTAATTTAACACATGTGTTTAAAACACAAAAGTGTCCGACAAGTTTGTGTGCAAGGACCTAAACAGCGCCACTGCGTTCAATGAGGAGATCCGTACAACTGAGCTGCTTTTCCGTAACGTGAGCGCGTCCGGTCTCGCGAAGTCGACAACCTGTTCTTCGATTCCATTTAAGCGCTTCAATGTGGTCGGTATTGATCTCGGCGGAAAAGCTATTCTGTCTCGTGACAGCGGCTTTTACGTGTTCTCTCTTAGGTGCTCGATGAGCGCCGCATCCAAGGTAATCTCCTCCGATGCAGACATGGACAAGTTCGTCCGTGAGACCCTCGAGAACTTCGACGTGATCCACCGTGCCGGGATCATCCACGGCGACGTCAAGCTTGACAACATGATTTACTGTGCCAATGACAACCACTACCGTCTGATCGACTGGGGCAAGACTGCCGACCATGCTGACATGGTTGCCAGATATGTGGACAATACGCGGTTCGGGTTCGTGAACAACACCTCCTCTCCAATGGCTTGGTTCTGCAGTGGACTGAATTACGCCGCTTCGCTCGTGTTCATGACCATGATCGTCACTCGACACATGGAGCGAGTGGCGATGTGTCCTCCGATGCGTGCATTGGTAGCGCACGCGTACACGTCCTTCAACCTGGCTGTGCGATCGATTCTCGGCGGTAATCCACTGTTCAAGCTTGACAAGGTCACCGACAAGAAGCTGCGTCTCGACCTTCTTGATCGTTACGCGCAATCCTTTGACCTTTACGACATCGGTCTGATCTTGACGGCGTTCGTGTGCATTTACGACGATGCTCTGTCGGTTCGCATGCGCGAGCGCGCGCTGGCATTGGCGTTCCGTCTGGTGGACTACGGCGACCCATTGGCGCACCTGTCAACCGCGCGTGATGCGCTGCGATGGTGGGTGCAGGAAAGCAAGCGTAGTACCAATACTACATCGGGGCGTAGCCGCAGCAAACGTGGACTGTATTAAGATAAAGATGCGGGGTATCCAATTTTATTGAAGTGTACATTATTACCATCCTGCTGCCGTGATTCGTGACACAAGATTGCTATATTACTATGCGCAATCTGGAGATCGGCATCTTTTTCTTGAATGGATTTTATCAGGTAAGGGATGAGACCAACGTAGTTCAAGAACGCAATGTTGGAACCCCAATCCTTGTAATCCGGATCGATGGATGGATCGGAAGAGGATGTGATGGCAGTATAGTGTACAGAGCGTTGCTGTCGGCGCCCTCGGGGATCGTCACCAGATACCTCAGCTCAGGAGCATCGTAAAAGATCTCCTGAGCTATCAGACCCGACTCTCTCTTAAAATATGCGTTGTTGTTGGTTGTGTAGTCCATGGCGGACCACTTGTTGTATGTCTGCGGCCTGAGCTTTTTGAGAGTGGAGGTGGCTTCCTCGATGAAAACTTCATCGGATTTGATGCGGTCATCGGAAGAAGGGGTGAAGGAGGCGGCTGTCGCCGCGCCTACTACTGCCAGAGTCCCGTTACCTTTGATCCTAGCGAGCTCAGAGGATGTGGTTGATGACGTTCCGGCGTAAATTACATGAGCGGATCCTATTTGATCGACTTGATATCTAAGAGTACTGAGATGAAATAGCGAGTAATAAAGTGAACTTCACATGACGGAGGTTACTCATTGTCTTCGTAGTTAATCTAGAACCGATCTTGCTGTATCCATATTTGCTGTGTTCGCCAGAGTAAAATCCTGCTTCGTCGATACAAACAACGTTAGAGCTTTCTCTGTACTTGTCACAAAACATTTCTACATTTTCTTTTGAATGTCCGTAGAGAACTGTGGGAAACGCCTTCTTCCTAGAAAATCCACATTGTTTTATGTGTCTCGATGCCGTACTGATCGATAATCTCACATTACAACTCTTGCAAATTATAACGACCAAATCCTTGCATGTTATGAAGGGGTTCTCTGCAATATTATTGGATATCGTGGAACGTAAAAGCATGGACAATTCTTTCCTTTTTCGTTTTAAACGCTTACTTTTACCCACCTGATCAGCATTGACCCATCTATGTAGTGAGCTCTTGGACACGTTGTATATATTACAAACCTTCCTGAGACTCCTCAAAAAATATTTGTAGTGAACCACGGACCTGAACCTGGTTTCAGGGGATATCATTCAAATTATACTGAGTGTCCCAAAATTATTTGAGAACAACTGTATGTAAAAATGTTACAAAAAAATAGCGTCAAGGTACTGCCTTTTTTTTTAAATGTACAAGTAATGGGCGTTCCTGCTTCCGAACGGATTTTTTATTTTACTGAAATCTTACGATAAATATTGTAAGATCGTTTTCGCAAATTAATTGGTTTTGCTTTTTTGGTGTATTTTACGAAAATATCTTACAATTTATTTTGTAAGATCGTTTTCGCAAATTGATTGATTTTGCTTTTTTGGTGTATTTTACGAAAATATCTTACAATTTATTATGTAAGATTGTTTTGTTGCATTCCGGAGAAAGAGACTATTCCCTTCAATTTCAATTGTAACATTGATTTGCTCGTTTGGAGAGAGAGAAAGTTCCTTCGAAGTATTCCAATACAAAATCAATTGTAGAGGACAGTCAAGAGGAAGGTGAAAGCTGTTTACAAAGTCTTGAACGCATTGCTCATAATTATTTATCTCACAACTCACAACTCAACAGTTCGAAAGTACAACTTAGTACTTATGACAGGCTATCACGTTGTAGAAAGAGGGCCAATGCTAACTTGTTGGGTAACAACAGCGCCTGTACAATCGCTGCACTAGAATCTCCTCCTCCATGCCCCCATCCCCATCTTCCTCCTCCTCCATCTCCTCCTCCTTAGCAATGTCTACATTGTCTCCATCCGATTGCACAGCCTCTGCCTTGGTGTCCTTCTCAATGGATTGGCAGGTTGACCCCTTTGCATGACTCCTTGCTGTGCATTGATTGCCATGCCCAGCACCTTCTCTGGCAGCTTGACCCCTTTGCATGACCTGGCAGCTTGACCCCTTTGCATGACCCCTTGATGTGCATTGATTGACCCCCCTTGCCGGGCCCCCCTTTGCTGCGCATGCATGAAAGACTGTTTTGATAAGTCGGTAAGGCTTTGCTTCATGCCTTGCGCTTTCACCTCTTTTCATGCCTTGCGCTTTCACCTCCTTTCATGCCTTGCGCAAATTGCCTTTCGCATCATGCATTGCTTTGCTGCGCATCCGCATTAGCACCGGGTGGCCCTGCATGGTCCCGAGTTGCACCTAATTCTCGCACCTTTTGCGCAATGCATTTCACTGCTATGGGAATTCACTTCAGCTCTGTTCTCATGATCTGCTGCTTTGCCTTTCGCTTTCTGCATCGCCTTGCTGCGCATCTGCATTAGCACCGGGTGGTTGTGAATAACCCCCGAGTTGCTTCTAATTCTCGCACCCTTTGCGCAATGCATTTCACTGTCACTGTCCTGCCTAGCACCTTCTCTAGTGGATGCTGGGCAGATAGCCAGGAGCACTGGCGCTCGGAGCACTGGATAGGTCTGCCTACCTGCATGGCGGTTACCCGCCTGCACCTGCCAGACCAGACCAGGACACGCGCCGGGCCAGCACCTGCGCCGGAGTACTGGCGAACAGCTCTGCACCCGCCTGCACCTTCCTGAGGCCTGCCTACCTGCATGATGGTTACCCGCTTGCACCTGCGTCAGAGTAATGGCGGACAGTACTGCATACCCATATGGCATGCATCCTTAGCTACCGTTCCAAGATTTCCATAGCGTCTGGTTTGGTTATGAATTGCATTGTAGTGGTAGACTGCAATTGTAGCCCAGACTTAGCTGCCTTGTGCCTGTGTTGACCAAGTTACTGCTTGCCAACAGGTTGCCTTGTTTATTGGTTAATCTTTGCCGGGAGTGTGGTTGGGTGTTTATGTTGTGATTGGTACTTTACATGACACTGACATATGGATCATGTACACCTGCAGTTCTTCTATTTTACTGTGTTCTTGCCCACCTCGGCCACCTACCTATTTACTAGGTTTGTTTTAGTGGCCCAGTACTGCAATAGGTAAAGCAAAGATGTGTAGTTGAGGCCTGCTTGACTTGCATAGCATGACTGATGAAATGTCACAGCCCAGAAGAATTTAGCCCTTTTGCCTGTTCCGTCTAGGCATTCGGTGGATCAAGTTTTCTTTGACAGGTTTTAGGATTGATTTTTTTATGATCGGGAGGACTATGGGTATGCCGAGCACATGTTTTCTGAAACATTCGCTCCATGGGTCTGTCAATGCTCCCGATTATGATCGGGAGGACTGTGTGTATTCCGAATTTGGTTTTCTCAATCATTCGCTCGTTGGGTTTGACAATGCTCCCGATTATGATCGGGAGGACTCTGTGTATTCCGAATTTGGTTTTCTCAATCATTCGCTCGTTGGGTTTGTCAATGCTCCCGATTATGATCGGGAGGACTGTGGGTATTCTGAGTTTGGTTTTTCTCAATCATTCGTTCGTTGGGTTTGACAATGCTCCCGATTATGATAGGGAGGACTATGGGTATGCCGAGTCAATTAAAAAAAAAAAAAAAATGCCGAGTACCTGTTTTCTGAATCATTTGCTCGTTAGGTTTGTAAGTGCTCCCGATTATGATCGGGAGGACTGTGTGTATTCCGCATTTTGTTTTCTCAATCATTCGCTCGTTGGGTTTGTCAAAGTTCCCGATTATGATCGGGAGGACTCTGTGTATTCCGAATTTGGTTTTCTCAATCATTCGCTCGTTGGGTTTGTCAATGTTCCCGATTATGATCGGGAGGTCTGTGGGTATTCTGAGTTTGGTTTTTCTCAATCATTCGCTCGTTAGGATTGACAATGCTCCCGATTATGATAGGGAGGACTATGGGTATGCCGAGTACAAAAAAAAAAAAAAAAAAATGCCGAGTACATGTTTTCTGAATCATTCGCTCGTTGGGTTTGTCAGTGCTCCCGATTATGATCGGGAGGACTGTGTATATTCCGAATTTGGTTTTCTCAATTATTTGCTCGTTGGGTTTGACAATGCTCCCGATTATGATTGGAAGGACTATGGGTATGCCGAGCACATGTTTTCTGAATCATTCGCTCGATGGGTTTGTCAGTGCTCCCGATTATGATCGGGAGGACTGTGTGTATTCCGAATTTTTTTTCTCAATCATTCGCTCGTTGGGTTTGTCAAGTGCTCCCGATTATGAATCGGAAGGACTGTGTTGTATTATATTTTTTTTTTATTTCCTATTTTTTTGTTTTTATATTTCATTTTCTTTTTTTTATTTTTCCTTTTTAATATTTTATTTCGTTTATTTTATTTATCCCTTTTTTTTTATTTTTTTTTATTTTTTCTTCCCTTTTATTTTTTTTTATATTTTTTTTTTCCGTTTTCCTTTTTTTTTGTTCCCCCGTTATTTGTTTTTTTCTTCTTTTTCATATATTTTTTTTTTTTTTTTTTTTTTTTATTTTTTTTTTTTTTTTTTTATTTTCGGTTATTTGTTTCCTTTTTTTTTTTTTTTACTCTTTCTGTAATGCGTTTTTCTTGTTTCTTTTCCCTTTTTTTTCCATTTTTATTTTTTTTTTTTCCCATTTTTTTGTCTCTATTATATTTTTTTTTTCCTTTTTTTTTTTCGCTATTTTCCTTTATTTTTTTTTTTATTTGGTATTTTTTTAATTTATTTTTATTTTTATATTTATTATTATTTTTTTCTTTTTTTCTTTTCTATTCCTTTTCCCCTTTTTTTTTTTCTTTTTTTTTTTTTTTTATTTTTTTCTTTTTTTTTTTTTTTATTTTATTTTTTTTATTATGTTTTTTCTTATTTTATTTTTTATTTTTCTTTGTTTGCTTCTTTTTTTCCCTTTGTTTTTTTTATTTTTTTTTTTTTTTTATATATTTCATATTCTTCTTTTTTTTTTTTTTTTTTCCCATTTGTTTCTTCTATTCCTTTTTGTTCTGATTTTAATTCCTTTCTACTTTTTTTCTTTTTATATTTTTCTGTTTATTTTTGTTTTTTTATTTTTTTTTTTTTTTGTGTTTTATTCCTTTTCCACTTTATTTCATTTTTTTTTGTTCTTTTTTCTATTTTTTCTTAGTTTTTTTTTTTATTTTTTCTGTTGTCTCAGCTGTCAGTTTGGGGGTATTTTTTTGTCCCCTATTTCCATTTTTTCCTATATTTTTTTCCTTTGATTCATTTTTTTTTTTTTTCCTTCTTTTTTCCCTTTATGTTTTCTTTATTTTTATTTTTTGTTTATTTTTTCTATTCTTTTCTCTTTCCCTCATTTTTGTTTCTTTTTATTTCTTTTTATGTCTGTTTTTTTTTTTTATTTGTATTTTTTTTTTTTTTCTTTTATTCCTTTTTTTTATTTATTTTTTTCTTATTTTTTTTTTTTTTATTTTTTATTATTTATTTTTCTTTTTTATTTTGTTTTATATTTTTTATTTATTTTTTTTTGGTATTTTTTTAATTTATCTTTATTTTTTTTTTTTTATTTTTTTTTTACTAGTTTCTTATTTTTTTTTTTTTTATTTTTTTTTTTCTTTTATTTTATTTTAATTTCTATTTATTTTAATTTTTTATTTTTTTATTTTTTTTTTTCTATTTTTTTTTCTTTTCTTTCTATTTATTTTGTTTTATATTTTCTTATATTTTATTATTCTTCCTTTTTCTTTTTCCCCCTCCTGGTCTCCTTGTGTTGTTATGTATTTATCATTTTCATTTCCTTTTTTTTTTTTTTTATTCCCCCGAATTTGTTTTTCTTCATCATTCCTCGTTGGGTTTGTCAATGCTCCCATTATGATCGGGAGGAACCGTGGGTATCTGAGTTTGTGTTTTTCCTCAATCATTCGTTTCGTTGGGGTGGACAGTGCTCCCGATATGAATCGGGAGGAGCTGGGTCTTGAGTTTTTGGTTTTTTCTCTATATCCTCGATCTGATTGAATCTGAAATCTGAATCTCAATCATTGTGATTGACCAACCTATTTGGTTCTTCCGCAGGGTTACTACTGACAGTACATGGAAGTTTACCTACACTCGTACGGGAATGTTTTGGGATGCGGCGTCATGACGAATGGACCCAGGAGCGCCAAGTGTCCAATGACATCAGAAGTCGTTGTTGGTGGACCATACTTCTATGTTCGGCTTACCACTCTCATTGGTTAGGTTTCGGCGGCGAATGCAGGCAGAATGTCGAGCATTTCTAATCGACACTCCCCCTTGCGGAAGTCAAGACAAGCCCAGCTGCTTGAAGTCCACTAGCATTCGGAGGCCCATGTCATGAGCTGGGCTATAGAGATAAACCACTTTGAATCCGATACCTTACAATTTGTCGGCGATCTGTCCCTCTTCGTGTGATTGTAGAAGCCTGACCTCGTCGCGCCTTTCCTGACCTTCTGTCGCGTAGGCCTGTAGTAATGTAAAGAGTGCAGAATTACTCAATATCCTATCAGAAATTGAAAGCGGCAGTGCGGTCACACACAATGGTTGTTTCGAACGGTGTACAATCCCACCGCTGTACCTAACATTCGCATGTAACTTTCAGATTTGAATTTTAACCTGAGCCCACGGTGCAGCAGTACAGTCCGTTCGATTGCTCAGCTTACCGGCGTCAGGTGAGGCCCTGTGGTGTACACATCGGGTACGTCCTCCTGTCGCATCTTAGACTCAAACTCCTCGAAATCGCTCAGAGCTTTCCTTCGCATGTCTCACCCACGCCCTAGTTTCCTCAAGCTCTTTGTCGGCGATAAATTCGCCCTCGCCGACCCTGACAGGCTTGCTGCGCATTGTCAACTACCAACCCAAGAGCCTGAATGTGAACTGGTATCCATGATAGGGCTCCTAACATGGGCCTCCGAATGCTAGTGACTTCAAGCAACTGGGCTGTCTTGACTTCCGCAAGGGTGAGTGTCGACCAGAATCATCTGCTTCCGCACATTCCTGCATGCCGCGAACCTCAACCGTTGATCGTCGTAGGGCCGTAACATGAAGTCCTGCCCCTAACAACGATTCGATGTTCATTTGGCACTTGGCCTCCTTGGTCATTCGTCCTGACGCTGCATCCCCAAATCCTCCCGTCATTGGAGTTTTACTTCACGTACTGTCATTGTAGACCCTCGAAAGACAAATATGGTTTTGTAAAGCAATGATTGAGAATTCAGATCAGATTCAAAATCAGATTCAATATAGAAAACACGCAAACTCAGAATAACCCTAGTTCCTCCCGATCATAATCGGAGCACTGTCAACCAACAACGAAGATGAGAAAGCCTCAAACTCAGAAAGAATACCCCCGTCCTCACTCACCCCGCATCATAATCGGGCAGCATATGACAAACCTACCGAGCGAAATGATTGAGAAAACAGCATTTCGGAATACCACACATTCCTTCCCCGAGCAATATCCGGAAGCAGTGACAAACCCAACGAGCGAAATGATTGAAACACAAAAACTCGGAATACCACATTCCTCCCCTCATATCGGGAGCACTGACAACCCAACGAGCGAATGTATTCGGTAAATGTACTTCACCGGCCATTTTTATTGTTTTTATTTTTGTCTCGGCATACCCATGTCCTCCCTGATCATAATCGGACATTGTCAAACCCACGACGAATGATGGAGAAAAACAAACTCAGAATACCCACGGTCCTCCCTATCATAATCGGGAGGCATTGCAAACCCACAGCGAATGAATTGAGAAACCAAATTCGGAATACACCCATTCCTTCGATCATCATCGGGTAGCAGGACAACCCAACGAGCGATGATTGACGAAAACAAAACTCGTATATACACAATCCTCCGTCATAAATCGGGACACGGAACAACCCAACGAGCGATGATCAGGAACATGAACTCTTCATTTGTTTGATTTTTTATTTTTGTACTCGGCATACCATGTCCGCCTTATCATAATCTTGAGCATTGTTCAAACCCAACGAACGAATGATTGATAAAACGCAAAATCAGAATAACCCACGGTCCTCCCGATCATAATCGGGAGCATTGACAAACCAACGAGCGACGATTGAGAAACCAAATTCGAATACCAGAGTCCTCCCGATCATAATCGGGAGCATTGTCAAACTCACGATCGAATGATTGAGAAAACCAAATTCGGAATACACACATTCCTCCCGATCATAATCGGGAGCAGTGACAAACCCAACGAGCGAATGATTGAGAAAACAAAACTCGGAATACACACAGTCCTCCCGATCATAATCGGGAGCACTGACAAACCCAACGAGCGAATGATTCAGGTAACATGTAGTCGGCATTTTTTTTTTTTTTTTTTTTGTACTCGGCATACCTATAGTCCTCCCGATCATAATCGGGAGCATTGTCAAACCCAACGAACGAATGATTGAGAAAAACCAAACTCAGAATACCCACAGTCCTCCTGATCATAATCGAGAGCATTGACAAACCCAACGAGCGAATGATTGAGAAAACCAAATTCGGAATACACAGAGTCCTCCCGATCATAATCGGGAGCATTGTCAAACCCAACGAGCGAATGATTGAGAAAACCAAATTCGGAATACACACAGTCCTCCCGATCATAATCGAGAGCACTGACAAACCTAACGAGCAAATGATTCAGAAAACATGTACTCAGCATTTTTTTTTTTTGTTTTGTACTCGGCATACCCATAGTCCTCCCTATCATAATCGGGAGCATTGTCAAACCCAACGAACGAATGATTGAGAAAAACCAAACTCAGAATACCCACAGTCCTCTTGATCATAATCGGGAGCATTGTCAAACCCAACGAGCGAATGATTGAGAAAAACCAAACTCAGAATACCCACAGTCCTCCGATCATAATCGGGAGCATTGTCAAACCCAACGAGCGAATGATTGAGAAAACCAAACTCGGAATACACACAAACTCTTCTTGCACGTATCCGCTGATGCAATGGACAACAAGAAGACTAATCTTCTTCAGTCACGCCACTTCTCACATACAAAGAAGACTGCAGGAGGTGATCTTCTAAAGACACGCATCATGTGTGAGTACAAATACAGCGCACGTAGGACATGTCCTCCCGATCATAATCGGGAGCATACACAGTATTTAAAACTTGAAATGATTACTTAACAAAATAATGCTAATATTCTGACTTCATGTTTCCTTCTATGTTAACTCAGGATTATTCTCCCAGGGAAGAGGCTTCATTGGTTATTGGGCTTTGCCATTCTACTCGCAGTCCATCAATCTGACTATATCATGCTTCCAACATTTCTTCAACCGGGTCCTTGAAGAAGAGGGGCAGCTTCCACCGTATTGCTTCTTGCAAATGGACAACGCGGCAAAGGACAACAAGAACGCTTTCATGTTCGCATACTTGTCCTTGCTGGTTGAGATGAACTGGTTTGAGGAGGTGTACGTCCATTTCCTCCCTCCCAGACACACACATAGCAATCTTGACCAAAAGTACTCTGTGATCTCGCAAGGGTTAAAGAACATGGAAGTGTACACCCTGGACCATCTGATGGGCATTGTTGGTAACTTATTCAAGAGAATGGGCCCTTACACAAGGCAAGACGTCGTGACCTCTATAGGGGACTTCTCCGCTGTCCTCCTAGACAACGTTTACAAGTTGTTCGGACATGGCACTAGCACCGTCAAAGGAGTTAATCGCCGTTTACACGCATTCAAGATAATGAAAGGTCCCAACGGGAGAGTCGGTAAGAATACTTGATATACTGATATTTACAAATTAAATGCTACCGTGCGTGTATGTACTGTCTGCACAATGCTCCCGATTATGCTCGGGAGGAATATGGGTGTGCCATGTCCTCATTGATTTACATGTACAGTCTTCAATAGAAACTAAATGATACAAAGGAAGTTGTACCTAGGACCTAGGATGTATTATCCAAGGGATGCTCCCGAGTATAGTCGGGAGGAATATGGGTGTCCTAAATGATTCACTAATATACAATACATGTTTGCACACCAACAATTGCAGGGGTCTACTACAAGGAGTATGACGAGTCAGGATCTTGGAGAGGACAGAGGGACAATGACGCTGAACCTATTTACGTCCTCCAAGGCTTCCCACTGGTGGACACCATAACAGTATTTAAGGAAGCCCCCAAGATCAAGATTGAAGAGCTCGAGAATATCGAGGCAAACTGGGCGGCTGTCTGGAAGACTATTCATAACGAGAAGCCCGGAGGTGACGTCCTTGCAGGCCACATGGCCGATGGTCCTGTACAAACCGCCGGTGACGACCGTGCAGGACCCGTAGCTGATGTCCGTGTACGACACGCAGCGGAGGACCTTCTGGTTCTAGAACCAGCAGCCGATGACCAGCAGCCGATGGATGAACCAGCAGCCGATGGCCCAACTCATGCCCAATCCTTCAAACATATTGCCGAGATGCTTCGTGAAACTTGGGAAGCCAGCAATAAGTGGTGGACTGATTTCTTCAAAGTTGAGAAGAGTTATTGGAGCACTCAACCAGATGATGCTGTGACTGGGGAGTACCCGAAAGACCAACATTTTGTCGACTTCCCATCGGAGTTGTCAGCAACCAGTCGTGTTCTGACACAGTCTGAGAAATCAATGGCCAAGCGCTTGATAGCAGCATTGGATGACTTGTCCATGGATGTGTCAGACCTTTTACCTGCAAGTAACGAGATTGCCAAGACTAAGAAGGTTGCACACACTTTGGAGACTAATATGGAAAGGCCAGAGGAGGAGGATGTGTTGTACTTATATTCTTCACAAGGGACGAAGCCGGATAGAAGAATAGCCTACGAGCCCACTACTGATTTGGTTGTTGGTCATGTCGCTGTGGTCAAGGTACAAATGGATGACTCTAGCGGATTGAGAGGATGGGACGTGGTGGAGGTCAAATCACTACCAGTGAATGGAGAAGTGGAATGTGTGTATTTAAAGCCCTTGTACTCTGGGGCTCAGAAGTTGGTGTACACTGAAACACCCAACTTGGCCAGAAGATTGGATGGACCACAAGCTTGTGCCTATTACCGTGGGGGTTAGGAGAAAAGCAACATGGGACGGGCGATATTCCCATTGACGCATTTCAATTTAGCTGCGAACCCACCAAGGGTATGAAGATCCAGAGAAAGTACCACACAATCATGCTCCTAGCTTGTCAATCCATTGAGAAGGACACCAGGGCAGAGGCTGTGCAATCGGATGGAGACAATGCAGACATTGCTGAGGAGGAGGAGATGGAGGAGGAGGAAGATGGGGATGGGGACATGGAGGAGGAGGAGGAGGAAGAGGAGGACGAGGAGGGGGGGGAGGAGGAGGAGTAAGATGTTTGACACATAGCCGTTTTTTACTAAATTAGAAAAATTAAATGAATTATACTTACGATTTTTATTGTAAGATGTAAAAGCTGAATTCTGCCTGCCGCCTTATAACCGTCCGCTTTCCCTTTATTTCTTACAATTATAATTGTAAGACACGAATTGATGTTAACACCTTTTGTTACAAAATATGGCATTTCAACGTTGTAACATTCGCAATCTGTACGTTTCTCCGTCTTTCAAGCTCATTTCAAGCATATTTTGTCAAAATTGACTACAATCTTACGTTTTTTATCGTAAGATTGAATTTGAAAAGCATCAAAAGACCCCCAAAAAGTGATTGTAAGATTGGAAATCCGTTCGGAAGCAGGAACGCCCATTAAGTAATAAGTAAAGTGCGATGTCGGCCTCCCCCTACCCGTCAAAACCTCCTACGGCATCCTCTGCACCCGCGTTCGGGAGCAATCGTCCGTTTTTGGGTCCCTGGGTTGGGAATCCAAAATTAGCATTGATTAATAACGAAGCTAAGAGTTCTTATCCCCCATCTTCTCCGGATTCTAATGGTTCCAAGACGCAGATTCCTGTGGCAGCATGTGTGGGTGAGCAGAGAACGACGACCATTCGCGACCTTGTGAGCAAGACTTCGCTTGTGGTGGCTATCGTCGAGTCATTGAAAGCCGTTTCGTCTGCCTCCTCAGCGGAGGTCTCTAGCCGACTCTCTACCCTCATTCGCACGATCGAGGGGATTCCGCGCACGACGATGTTGCCGGACGCGACGAAGACTGCTTTGGTTGATTATTCAGCATCGAATGCGGCAGTCTTCTCGGATGTCCTGGCCCGGTGGAAGGGTTTCTTGGATGATAAAGCTGCTTCCGTGAATAAGATCCGCGATAGCGCGCATAAACTGAAGGAGGTTGAGGTGTTGATCAACTCATTTGAGAGTAACTACTCTAGTTTTGTATCGATGTCCAATCCCCGGAGTGTGGGGTGGGGTGGGGTGTCCCCAGCGACATCGGATGCTTCGAAAAACCGGATGAAAGTAAACATGATCGGTATCCTGAATGACATCACGGAGAAGATCGGTGGTATAGACGATATTTCCATAGATCCGCGTGATTTCACCCCCGCACCGGACCATATTGTCATGGACAATGATGTTATTTTCAACCAGTACCAGCGTCAGGTTCGCAATCTGAAGGCCAGTCTGTTAGTAGCGAACAAGGAACTTGCAACAGCGCTTGCAAATGCGAATAAGCCTTACAAACTCAGGGACCTTACCGAACGCAAGGGGGGTAGCAATAAAGAAAGCGGGGATATCGATCAGTTGTTTAGTCCCGAGATGTTTGTGTCCTTGGTGAAGGAGCCTTTGGACGCCACTGCGAACCTTGTCCGAGACGGTACGAACAAGATGAAAGATGAGCTCATTAATATTGTTGATCGGCAAAATAAAACAAAGGGTCCCGCTGGAGGGGACAATATCGGTGTTCTCCAACAGCACATCGATGACTTGACGTATATTTTCGAGGCGACGAAGGATTTGCAGTACGTGGGTCTTCTGCTCGATGTTGATGAGGTTGTTTCTAAGTTGAAGAAGTTCTTAGAGGTGGCGAAGAATAAGCAGGGGGTTATGGATCGTTTGAAGATTGAGGATCTCGGTTCTTACAAAGAGACGACGAGTTCTTCTGCGGATGCCCCCAAGTCTATTTTTGACGAGTACAACAAGTTGAAGACTCCCTCTCGTACTCGTAATCCGACGTGGATTAAGAAGTCGGGTGGGTTGATGCACCGTCGTATTGACGACGAATTCCTTGATACGTACGTGAACCAGTTGAGTGGTTTCTATGAGAAGATCAGTGAAAACAAGCTTCTTTCCGGTGGCATCGATAATGCCAAGGGCCAACTCATTTCTCGTTTGAGTGGGTTGGACAAGCAGGCTGCTTTGGATAGGACGAAGAATGATGGGACCATGTTGTTGAATATGCAGTCCGCCCGTGAAATGAAGGTTGCCGCTTACAAGTCGTACATTTCTACCTTGCAGAATATCGTGAATACTTTTATGGAGGAGAACACGTCTTTCATTCTTGAGCAGCATCGAGACGCCTTGGCTTATGTGATGTATTGGAATGAGAAGATGCAACAGAATCCTGAAATCGGTGACGATCTGTCTCGGAAACTTGTTAAGATGTACCTTGAAACGCGTGACAAAATCGTGGATTACATCAATGAGAGTGTGATTCAGGTGATCATATCGGATGTGGACAACACGCTGGTGGTTACGACGAATGTCACTAACGGGGCAATGATCGTGCGTTTGGACGAGAAGCAGGAGAAGATGGTTATGAAGTTGTTTGGTAATTTCATCGATTGGGTTGAGAAGAAGGGGAATTGGATTGTAGACTTGCACATTCGGGGCACGTTGTCATGGGTTGACGTGTTGATGTCCCATGTGTTTCTGGTATCGAACGTGATCAAGGTCGTTCGTGTTTTCTTCATGTGGATGTCTTTGCGGTTTGCGTACTTTATGTTTCAGCGTCGGATTGAGAGCGATCCTACGACGTCGTACTCTCAGAATCCTCCATCCCCTACGTATTTCGTTGCCTTGTTTTTATTGTTTGACCTTGCATTCAATGCTTTGTTGTTCGTAGTCCTTTTGATTCTTGACTGGTTGATTTCGGATCCTGTGGATCCGATGATCAAACGCAATCTCTGGGTTGCCATTATGGTTGACTATTGCGTGTCTAATGTTGTAATGAGCATTCTTGCTGTTTCGATCGGGTTGGTCGTGAAAGATAAGAGGTTCTTCGGGTACAGGTATGACCCATTGATAGGGATGCGTGCAATGAAGGACATTTTGTTCAACACCTTAATCATTGTATTGTCTATTCCGTTTTTCCGTCTGATCGTTGAATAACGAGGTCCGCTAAATTTTATTTAATGAAACCGCTTCGTGTACGGCCACACCAGCAACTTTCATGACGCATTGCACATCAACAAAGACCCCGTGTTCTTTTGGGCCACGGTACCGGGAAAGAGGCGATCGCTTAAGTGCGGCTGGCCTTCAATGGACACTCTCGAAAGTACCGGCAAAAGAAGTCAATACTTCTTCATGTTGTTACTTCTTCATGTTGTTGGTGTTGAGTGACTTGAACATTTCGGCCATGAAATCACCCATTCCTGGTGGCATCATCGGGGCGTTCCCGGCATTGTTGTGATTGTTCTTTCTTGTTGATGTCGAAATCGATTTATCGAGATTCTTGCTCTTGCTCTTGCTCTTGCTCTTGTTGTTATTGTTTTCGTTGGCGAAGGAGTTACATTTCCCGAAGGATGACATGATGCCCATCGCCTCGCCTACCAAGTCTGAGTCTCCGTTAGCCATTTGTTGTTGGATCTTTGAACTAACTGAGCTGACTATGTTTCCGAGGAGCCCATTGTTTTCGAATAGTTTTGATATATCGAGTTGTCCGTTACCACCATCTCCTCCTGAGAGCGATTCCGCAATACTGGATATGTCGATATCGTTTGCGATTTCCTTTGCGATTTTCCCTATCTTGCTGTTACCGCCTATTAGCGCCTGGAAGACCGCGTCCATGCCTTCTGTACCATCATCATTGCCTTCTGTACCATCATCATCCTTCGCGACTTCGTTTGCTAATCTCTTGAGCATCTCTCGTACATCCAGGTCGTCTATGTCGTCACCTATGAAATTACTGGCGCAGGTCTTAGTATTGGTATTTTTATCATTATTATCACCATCATCATTAGCCTTTTGCTGGATTTTTGATATGTTGTCTAGGACCACTTTCACGAGTGCTTCTCCATCTAGTGTCTTCGTTGGGTCATCAATCTTATTCCATGTGAGGCACAGTGTTGCTAGGACTGTTAGGTACACTCGCACCTTGCTCTTTTCTTGTGTGGACGTTGCGATAGCTAGGGCCCTACCTGCACTGATTCCAGGATAGAACTCGAAGGAGTCGTGCACGGTCTTACGTTTCTCTTGATCCATGTTTGTGGCCGCTCTGCGTATTGCTGCGTCCTCTTCCGTTGAGGCATGGTTAGTTGATTCCTCTTGACCGACCGTCTTGTCGAACTCCTGCAGTTCCGCAAGAAGATCTGTGGAGTACCTGTTGTACACGAGGGAGAGCTGCTTGTTGTGTGTAGCTGACATATTGTTTGGTGTTTTACTACTTTCACGTGTTGGAAAAAAGTGGATTTTCCAAACGCACTCCACATAGACGGTATAAAGAATCTTCGACAACAAAAATACAAATAGGATACGATCGCATCCTTTGATTACGTTAAAATGAACCTGACCACCGTTTCAGAGTTGTTGTCTACAAAGAACCGCGAGTATGAGATCGCACATTCCCGTTTGCTGCGTTCTCTGAACCTGGACCGTGAAGAGACTACCCTTCGTTCCTACCTGACGCTTGTGAAGAACGACGTTACCGAATGGATTCGTCTCACCTCCATGGACAACACTAAGCCTAAGACGGCTCTTTTGTTCCTTCTGGAGCGTTCTGTGGATGCGCGTGCAGATATTGGTGAATCGGAGTGTGACGAACGTGCTGAAATGGTTCATAGGGAGTGGAAGCGTCTCCGCAAGTTGTGGTTGGTTGAGAAGCGTGCAGGGGCTTCTTCGTTATCTTCTGGCATTGAAACAGGGAGTCGCGACGTGGACATGGTTGAAGACGCGACTGCGGTTTCTATCGGTAACTATTTGGAGATTATGACTGCTCAGAACCAAGTGTTGCGTAGTGTGATCAATGTTTTGAAGGGCGTCATTGAGGACGTTACATGTCCTAATGCGACTGACACGGAGAAGTTGCAGATGGTCGTGAAGGGCATGTTTTCATTGATCGATAGCGGACGCGATGACATTGCGTGCGATGTCACCTCTCCCATCGTCGTGAACAATGTTGATTAATTTTGAATGGAATGGATTGGATTGTGTGTAAAGAATTGAATCGTCCAACATACAAAATAAAAACAAACAAATTGTAAGATGAAGAATCCTTCTAATTCCAAGACTGACGGTGATCTACGGTCCGAGTTCCGTTCCTTCGCATTATCAGAGAGTGTTAGTGAGAGCTCTATCTCCAACTACCTTAACCGATTGTCTACTTTGGAAACATCTGTGTTCCCTGAATTGAGCTTGGATATAATAGTTCTTGGAGGACGTTCTGTTGTGAAGAAGTCATCTGCGAAGAAGTCTTTGGTTGTATCATCATCTCCGAAGAATTCATCTTTCACAACGGTAGATGACATCGACGCTGCGTACGACGTGTTGCGTGTGCGTTACTCTAACATGTCTACGCGACGTAACTTTTTGACCGCCATATTGGCCTTTATGCGGTACACTCCTTCCTTACGTGACGACCCCCGCGCTGCATCTGCACGTGCTCGTTGGACAGAATTTCACGGACATGCTCGCGCGTTTCAAGAGTCTCGTTACAAACAGCACATGCCTTCGGAGCGGCAACTCAAGAAGTACGTCGGCCTCGACCAAATCGATTCCAAGTACCAAGAGCTGAAGGGCGGAGATGTTACTAACACTACTCTTCAAGATTCCCTTGACATTTTGTTGTTGTCATTCGTCCTTTCGATGCCTCCTAAACGCGCTGACATGGGAGCTTTGCGTATCTACGAGGACACGGACCCTCGTTTGTCTTCAGAAAACTACCTTGTATTGCGCCGGGCGTCTTCTGCATCATCCGTTAATGCCACCGCCTACATCGTATTGAACAAGTACAAGACTTCCGCGTCCTACGGTCGTGTCGAGACGGATCTTCCTCATAGCGCCACCGCAGACCTCCTGGACAGTCTGCGTCACTGGCCACGCGACTACGTGTTCGTTACCCGCCGCGGACACAACAGACCGTTCGCCTCGAACAATGCGTACGGACAGTGGGTGCAGAGCGTGTTTTCTCGTCTGTTCGGACGTGCGACGGGAGTGACCATGCTACGACATATTTTCATCACTGAGAAGGTAAACCCGGGTTCGATGAACGATGACGAGTTGGAAGATATAGCGCGTCAAATGTTACACTCGACCGAACTGCAACGGAAGAATAACTGGGACCGCGCGAAGATCTGCGAGACGCTCTCTCAAATGTGTGAGCAGTGTACTGGAGGTAAATTACAGACAAAATCAATGAAGAAGAGGAAGTTCGGCTCCGTTGTGCATCTTCCCATCAAGTAAATTATTCCACGGGCTAAATAAGTTATTATGAACTATTACAACCACTAAAACAAAACTATGGCAACTGGGATACCTTTGGCGACATTAAAGAACGCTCCATTTTCAGGATATCAGTTCACTAACTCTGCAGTTGGAGATTTGCTGATCCACGGTATCAAAGGAGGCCCTTCTCAAAAGATTCTGGTAGGAACACAAAGCAATAATTATGCGCTAGTTTCGTTCGAGCAAACCGAGGTCACAGTGAGGGATGCCAAGTTGTCCATGATGAACGACTCAGGCGGAGTGCAGCTCTCCGCAGAGGGGGATATAATGTACACCACAGGGTCCATCATCCCAGCATCGACATGCAACGTGACCTTCGGATCTGATGCATCTCGATGGGAAAGTATGTACGTCAAAAACTTCACCATGAGCGGCAAGGCCCAGCTGGGGTCCAATGTGTCAATGTCCAATGCTACAGGTAAGGCAAACATCTGGTCCTCAGGGACCTACTTGGGTGTTAACACCCCCAACCCGACCCAAGAACTTGACGTGAACGGGTCCATGAACGTGTCATCTAACGTCACAATCAGAGAGACGCTAGATGTCGGGCTATCAACCACCTTGCAGGACACCCTACTGGTAACTGGTGCTGCCACCCTTTCCAATTCTCTGACTGTTGACGGAGTCACCACCCTCGATTATACCCTACTGGTAACTGGTGCTGCCACCCTTTCAAATTCCCTAATAGTTGGCGGATCTGCCACTCTTGCCAACACTTTGTTGGTGACCGGTGCATCCACCCTCTCCAATTCTCTGATTGTTGACGGCGCTACTACATTGGATAATACCCTAATGGTGACTGGTGCTGCCACCCTTTCCAATTCCCTAACGGTGGACGGTGCTACCATTTTGGACGACACCCTGCTGGTCATGGGTGCGTCCACGTTTTCCAACGAGGTCTCTTTCGCGAACAGTTCCACCTTCCTTAGTAACGTGACTGTCCTCGGGCAGTTCAGCGTTGACACCGTCACCTACAATGTGAGCAACATCGTTGTCTTTGCATCCGAGGAGTTGCGCAGCAACTTGCTTGTGGAGGGTGTCCTGGACGCGCGGAGCAACGTGTTCTTGGGTGGCAAAACCTTGATTGGCGACGACTTGACTGTTGATAGCAACGTTTTTATACAGGGGGTAACCACCCTGTCCAACGACTTGATCGTTACAGGCAACACATTCTTCCTAGGATCTGGTGGTGCGCAGACACTCGAAGGCGCGGTCATAATCAAAGATACTCTGGATGTCTATAGCAACTTGGTAGCGAAGTCCGGTCTCCAGGTGGATGGGGTGGCGTCATTCTCCAATGACGTTTACGTGTCGAGCAACTTTGCGGTTCAAGGAGTCACCACATTTGGGGACGCACTCGAGGTGACCGGTGCATCCACCCTCTCCAACACCCTCATTGTTGACGGAGCCACTATCCTCGACAATACCCTGTTCGTGACCGGCGCATCCACCCTGTCAAACTCTGTTGACGTGTACGGTCCAGCCAGTCTTCAGAATGACCTCTTCGTCGCAGGAGCATCCACCCTCTCCAATACCCTAACTCTAGACGGTGCAACTATTCTCGACAACTCTCTGCTTGTGACCGGCGCATCCACCCTCTCCAACACCCTCATTGTGGACGGTGCCACTATTCTCGACAATACCCTGTTCGTGACCGGGGAATCCACTTTGTCCAACTCCGTCGACGTGTACGGCCCCGCCAGTCTTCAGAATGACCTCCTCGTGATGGGAACGTCCACCCTCTCCAATACCCTAACTGTCGACGGTGCCACTATTCTCGACAACTCCCTGTTTGTGACCGGCGCATCCACGCTCTCCAATTCCCTCACTGTGTCCGGAGCAGCCACTGTCGACAACTCCCTTCTGGTGATCGGGGCATCCACTCTGTCCAACACCCTAACGGTCGATGGTGCCACTATTCTCGACAATTCCATGCTCGTGACTGGCGCATCCACCCTCTCCAATTCCCTCACAGTGGACGGCGCCACCACCCTCGCCAATACCCTGTTTGTGACCGGGGAATCCACTCTGTCCAACTCCGTTGACGTGTACGGCCCCACCAGTCTTCAGAATGACCTCCTCGTGATGGGAACGTCCACCCTCTCCAATACCCTAACTGTCGACGGTGCCACTATTCTCGACAACTACCTGTTTGTGACCGGCGTATCCACGCTCTCCAACACCCTCATCGTGTCCGGAGCAGCCACTGTCGACAACTCCCTTCTGGTGATCGGGGCATACACTCTGTCCAACACCCTAACGGTCGACGGGGCCACTGTTCTCGACAACTCCCTGTTCGTGACCGGTGCCTCGACTTTCTCCAACACAATGGCCGTGACCAGCTCTGCAAGCTTCCTGAGCAACGTGACCATCCTTGGTGAACTGAGTGTGGACTCTATCACTTACAACCTGAGCAACATCGTCATCTACTCGTTCGAGGAGATTCGCAGCAACTTGTTGGTGGAGGGTATCCTAGATGTGAACAGCAACTTTATGGTGGAGGGAATTTGCATGCTCTCCAACGAGCTTCACCTGTTTTCATCGGCGACCCTGTACAACGGAGAGTCCACTGTGACTCTGAGCAACTTGGGAGGATCAGCTACTCTGTCCGCAAGCTCCAACAACTTTGGTATTAACTTGTTCCCTACCAGCAATGCGGAGTATACCGTAGACATTAACGGTGACATCAACTTCTCAGGACAGATCTACCAAAATGGGGCCGTTTTCAGTGGCTGGAACTCCAACCAATGGGGCAACTACATCAACTCGAACGCCGCATTCAGCGGCCCCTCAACCGCCACCGACGCGTTGCTAGTGTACCAGTCTAACAACCTCGCATTCTCATTGAGCAACACCTCAGGCTTGGTGTCAATGTATACATCGAACACATTCGTCGGCATGGGCACATCTAATATATCGCACGAGCTAGACGTGGTGGGATCTGTGCGCGCAACTGATGGCGTCTACGTGAACAGCAACGAGTCCTTCTTCAGGAGCGTGCGATCTGACTGTGTGGCAGGAGTTGCAGGCGCTTCCGTCTTCCGCGGCGACGTGTGGGCGAGTTCTACTACCTAAACAACCGGTACCGGTATCCTCAACAAGGTGCAGCTGTTGGGCAGTGGTGCAATTGTCGACAACCTCGCCTTGGAGAAATCCGTCCCTGGCACTTCCAACAGGAATCTCCCGCTTGCATGGGACGAGTTTATCACCTGCGCGGAGGGTGACGTTGTCGCCAAAAACCTTTTCACCACCGGCGCCTCTATGGTCGACGGCTCGTTGTCCGTCATAGGGAGGCTGACAGGAAATAGCGCAGTGCTCAAGTCCGTGGTCATCAGCGGAGGACATTCCAACTTCCACACGGATGCAGGATCAATCTCATCCAACACGACCACCGTTCTTTCCGGTACATTACCGATGGCTTCTTCAAACGTTGCATTGGGGTCTGTCCTTTTCGAGGTCAATGGAGACACTGCCCTGAACAGTTCTCTTGCCCTGCGTTCTAACGCTTTTGTTGGCGGCGCTTTGTTCGTGGGCTCCAACATGAACTCGAATGCTCCTTCTCTGCCTAACGCCCTTGCCCCCGAGTTTTCTAACGTTCACCTTGACGTTCAGGGTGACGTCGTGATAGAGGACGGTCTGTTTGTGCGTAGAACTGCTGCTTTCGACGGGCGTGTGGGTGTGGGTGTTCACGAGCCTGGCTACCCCGTGGACGTGCAGAGTAGTGTGGACGGTGTTTCCATGATCTGTTCTGCGAAGGTGATCGCCTCCAAGTTCGTAGTCTTCTCAGACGCACGTATCAAGACTGGCATTGAGGCTTATGTTGCGGACGACTTGATCGAGCGTCTGTCCGTGAAGCGATTTGAGTACGTTGACACCGTGGAGCACCCTGGTTCCATGGTCGGTTTCATCGCTCAGGAGGTCGAGAGCGTGGCTCCTGATTGCGTGAGCACGACCTCGGCTTTCGTGACCGACATTTATAGCTCCCTCCCCATTATTTCTCGTGACGACAGGGAGTGTGTGGTATCCATATCTGATGTGCATCTCTCCGCTGATACTAACGCGCGCATTGTCGATGATGCAGTGCTTAAGTGCCGTTCCCAAGGTGGCGAGACCTTCTTCGTGACCGTATAGCATCGTGAGGGTGACCTGGTGACCGTTTTGTCTTCTATCGCGATGCTTGGTATTGAGGACGAGGACGTCCTCTTCGTGTTGGGAACACGTGTGGATGACTTCAAGATGGTTCGCACTGATCAGATTAACGCTATCGCCGTCGCTACATTGCAGAGCCAGAACAAGCAAATCGGCGCACTGGAGTCTGAGTTCCGCGCCCTTGTGGAGAGTCTCAAGAAGTAACATTTTCTTTGGATACTTGGTTGTTGTCCAAAAAAAGTTCATAAGGTTTATGGGTTGGGGAAAATATGAGATCCCAAAAGACATGCAACATTCGTACGGGGATATTCTCCGTGTCTATTATTTTAGCTATCGTCATTATTGCGTTACTGATTGCATTACTCTACCAGAGGATGTTAGGGGCAAGATATCGTGAGACATTCGAAGAATCCTCCTCTAACAACCAGAAGTACTTGTCTGTCGTTCATACCCAGCCTTCGCATCGTGTGTTTATCGATGACATTGAAGAGTCAATTACGACCGACGTCATGTCTGTGTTGGCCCCATTGGATGCTTATGGTCTTACGGTTGTCCGTGGTTCGAAGGGACCTGATGCGCTTCGAAAACTCGAAAAAGAACGTGGGTACACTCACGTCACATATAATGGGCGTTCCTGCTTCCGAACGGATTTTTTATTTTACTGAAATCTTACGATAAATATTGTAAGATTGTTTTCGCAAATTAATTGATTTTGCTTTTTTGGTGTATTTTACGAAAATATCTTACAATTTATTTTGTAAGATCGTTTTCGTAAATTAATTGATTTTGCTTTTTTTGTGTATTTTACGAAAATATCTTACAATTTATTTTGTAAGATTGTTTTGTTGTATTCCGGAGAAAGAGACTATTCCCTTCAATTTCAATTGTAACATTGATTTGCTCGTTTGGAGAGAGAGAAATTTCCTTCGAAGTATTCCAATACAAAATCAATTGTAGAGGACAGTCAAGAGGAAGGTGAAAGCTGTTTACAAAGTCTTGAACGCATTGCTCATAATTATTTATCTCACAACTCACAACTCAACAGTTCGAAAGTACAACTTAGTACTTATGACTCCGAAATCTGTACTTATGTGTACCTCACTTATGTATAACTCACAACTCAGAACTTATATGTACCTTATACAAGTCAGAACTAATAACTCCTAACTCAGGACTTATTATTCATAATTTCATACCTCATAGCCTCATTATGTACATAACACAAATTTATATCCTTAAATCTGCAAACTGCCATCCTAGAATCCTGAAATCACTCAAAATGTGTGTTGGATAAGGCAAACTAGTACACTCGTGCAAACTTGTGCACGGTGCTAATGTTGCACTGCTGCCAACAAGTCCATTGGTGATAACTTCTGCACTTGGTGCTGACAGGTCATGTGCTAAGTGACGCCATGGTGCTACCTGACACAATACTGTCTACTCTAGATTGTGGGAACAGGCTATCACGTTGTAGAAAGAGGGCCAATGCTAACTTGTTGGGTAACAACAGCGCCTGTACAATCGCTCTACTAGAATCTCCTCCTCCATGCCCCCATCCCCATCTTCCTCCTCCTCCATCTCCTCCTCCTTAGCAATGTCTACATTGTCTCCATCCGATTGCACAGCCTCTGCCTTGGTGTCCTTCTCAATGGATTGGCAGCTTGACCCCTTTGCATGACTCCTTGCTGTGCATTGATTGCCATGCCCAGCACCTTCTCTGGCAGCTTGACCCCTTTGCATGACCTGGCAGCTTGACCCCTTTGCATGACCCCTTGATGTGCATTGATTGACCCCCCTTGCCGGGCCCCCCCCTTGCTGCGCATGCATGAAAGACTGTTTTGATAAGTCGGAAAGGCTTTGCTTCATGCCTTGCGCTTTCACCTCTTTTCATGCCTTGCGCTTTCACCTCCTTTCATGCCTTGCGCAAATTGCCTTTCGCATCCTGGCCCTGCATGGTACCGAGTAGCACCTAATTATCGCACCCTTTGCGCAATGCATTTCACTGCTATGGGAATTCACTTCAGCTCTGTTCTCATGATCTGCTTTGCCTTTCGCTTTCTGCATCGCCTTGCTGCGCATCTGCATTAGCACCGGGTGGTTGTGAATAACCCCCGAGTTGCTTCTAATTCTCGCACCCTTTGCGCAATGCATTTCACTGTCACTGTCCTGCCTAGCACCTTCTCTGGTGGATGCTGGGCAGATAGCCAGGAGCACTGGATAGGTCTGCCTACCTGCATGGCGGTTACCCGCCTGCACCTGCCAGACCAGACCAGGACACGCGCCGGGCCAGCACCTGCGCCGGAGTACTGGCGAACAGCTCTGCACCCGCCTGCACCTTCTTGAGGCCTACCTGCATGATGGTTACCCGCCTGCACCTGCGTCAGAGTTCTGGCGGACATTACTACATACCCATATGGCATGCATCCTTAGCTACCGTTCCAAGATTTCCATAGAGTCTGGTTTGGTTATGAATTGCATTGTAGTGGTAGACTGCAATTGTAGCCCAGTCTTAGCTGCCTTGTGCCTGTGTTGACCAAGTTACTGCTTGCCAACAGGTTGCCTTGTTTATTGGTTAATCTTTGCCGGGAGTGTGGTTGGGTGTTTATGTTGTGATTGGTACTTTACACGACATTGACATATGGATCATGTACACCTGCAGTTCTTCTATTTTACTGTGTTCTTGCCCACCTCGGCCACCTACCTATTTACTAGGTTTGTTTTAGTGGCCCATTACTGCAATAGGTAAAGCAAAGATGTGTAGTTGAGGCCTGCTTGACTTGCATAGCATGACTGATGAAATGTCATAGCCCAGAAGAATTTAGCCCTTTTGCCTGTTCCGTCTAGGCATTCAGTGGATCAAGTTTTCTTTGACTGGTTTTAGGATTGATTTTTTTATGATCGGGAGGACTGTGTGTATTCCGAGTTTGGTTTTCTCAATCATTCGCTCGTTGGGTTTGACAATGCTCCCGATGATGATCGGGAGGACTGTGGGTATTCTGAGTTTGGTTTTTCTCAATCATTCGCTCGTTGGGTTTGTCAATGCTCCCGATTATGATCGGGAGGACTGTGGGTATTCTGAGTTTGGTTTTTCTCAATCATTTGCTCGTTGGTTTTGACAATGCTCCCGATTATGCTAGGGAGGACTCTGTGTATTCCGAATTTGGTTTTCTCAATCATTCGCTCGTTGGGTTTGTCAATGCTCCCGATTATGATCGGGAGGACTGTGGGTATTCTGAGTTTGGTTTTTCTCAATCATTCGCTCGTTGGGTTTGACAATGCTCCCGATTATGATCGGGAGGACTATGGGTATGCCGCGTACAAAAAAAAAAAAAAAAAAAATGCGGAGTACATGTTTTCTGAATCATTCACTCGTTAGGTTTGTCAGTGCTCCCGATTATGATCGGGAGGACTGTGTGTATTCCGAATTTGGTTTTCTCAATCATTCGCTTGTTGGGTTTGACAATGCTCCCGATTATGATTGGGTGGACTTTGTATATTCCGAATTTGGTTTTCTCAATCATTCGCTCGTTGGGTTTGTCAATGCTCCCGATTATGATCGGGAGGACTATGGGTATGCCGACTACAAAAAACAAAAAAAAACAAAAAACAAAAAATCCCGAGCACATGTTTTCTGAATCATTAGCTCGTTGAATTTGTCAGTGCTCCCGATTATGATCGGGAGGACTGTGTGTATTCCGAATTTGGTTTTCTCAATCATTCGCTCGTTGGGTTTGTCAATGCTCCCGATTATGATCGGGAGGACTGTGTGTATTCCCAATTTGGTTTTCTCAATCATTCGCTCGTTGGGTTTGACAATGCTCCCGATTATGATCGGGAGGACTATGGGTATTCTGAGTTTGGTTTTTCTCAATCATTCGTTCGTTGGTTTTGACAATGCTCCCGATTATCGGGAGGATTAAGGGTATGCCGAGTACAAAAAAAAAAAAAAAAAAAAATGCGGAGTACATGTTTTCTGAATCATTCGCTTGTTGGGTTTGTCAGTGCTCCCGATTATGATCGGGAGGATTGTGTGTATTCCGAATTTGGTTTTCTCAATCATTCGCTCGTTGGGTTTGTCAATGCTCCCGATTATGATCGGGAGGACTGTGGGTATTCCGAATTTGGTTTTCTCAATCATTCGCTCGTTGGGTTTGACAATGCTCCCGATTATGATCGGGAGGACTATGGGTATGCCGCGTACAAAAAAAAAAAAAAAAAATGCGGAGTACATGTTTTCTGAATCATTCGCTTGTTGGGTTTGTCAGTGCTCCCGATTATGATCGGGTGGACTCTGTGTATTCCGAATTTGGTTTTCTCAATCATTCGCTCGTTGGTTTTGTCACTGCTCCCGATTATGATCGGGAGGACTGTGTGTATTCCGAATTTGGTTTTCTCAATCATTCGCTCGTTGGGTTTGACAATGCTCCCGATTATGATCGGGAGGACTATGGGTATTCTGAGTTTGGTTTTTCTCAATCATTCGTTCGTTGGGTTTGATAATGCTCCCGATTATGATCGGGAGGACTATGGGTATGCCGAGTAAAAAAAAAAAAAAAAAATGCCGAGTACATGTTTTCTGAATCATTCGCTTGTTGGGTTTGTCAGTGCTCCCGATTATGATCGGGAGGACTGTGTGCATTCCGAATTAGGTTTTCTCAATCATTCGCTCGTTGGGTTTGACAATGCTCCCGATTATGATCGGGAGGACTATGGGTATGCCGAGTACATGTTTTCTGAATCATTTGCTCGTTGGGTTTGTCAGTGCTCCCGATTATCATCAGGAGGACTGTGTGTATTCTGAGTTTTCTTTTCTCAATCATTCGCTCGTTGGGTTTGTCAATGCTCCCGATTATGATCGGGAGGACTGTGTGTATTCCGACGTTGGTTTTCTCAATCATTCGCTCGTTGGGTTTAATAATGCTCCCGATTATGATCGGGAGGACTATGGGTATTCTGAGTTTGGTTTTTCTCTATATCTGAATCTGATTTTGAATCTGAATCTGAATCTGAATCATTTGCTTAACCAACCTATTTGTCTTCCGCAGGGTCTACAATGACAGCACCGTGGAAGTAAAACTCCAATCGGACGGGAAGGATTTGGGATGCGGCGTCATGGACGAATGGACCAAGGAGCGCCAAGTGCCAATGAACATCGAAGTCGTTGTTGGTGGACCAAACTTCCATGTTACGGCTACGCACGCTCACTGGTTGAGGTTTCGCGGCGAATACAGGCATATGTGCGGAGCATTCTGGTCGACACTCACCCTTGCGGAAGTCAAGACAGCCCAGTTGCTTGAAGTCACTAGCATTCGGAGGCCCATGTCAGGAGCTGGGCTATAAGGAGATAACAATTTGAATACGATGACCTTACAAAGTTGTCGGCGATCTGTCCTCTTCGTTGATTGTAGGAAGCTGACCTCGTCGCGCCTTTCCTGACTTCTTCGCGGAGGCTGTAGGAAATGTAAAGAGTGCAGAAGTTACGCAATATCCTATCGAAATTGAAAGCGGCAAGTGCGGTCAGCACACAATGGTTGTTTCGAACGGTGTACATCCCACCGCGTACGTAACATTCAAAATGTACCTGTCAGATTTGAAAATTTAACCTGAGCCACGGTGCAGCAGTACAGTCCGTTCGATTGCTCTCTTACCGGCGTCAGGTGAAGGCCCTTTTGGTGTACATCGAGGTGACGTCCTCTTGTCGCTAGGACCAAACTCCTCGAAATCGCTCCTGAGCTTTCCTTCGCATATCTCAACCCACGCCCTAGTTTCCTCAAGCTCTTTGTCGGCGATAAATTCGCCCTCGCCGACCCTGACAGGCTTGCTGCGCATTGTCAACCACCAACCCAAGAGCCTGAATGTGAACTGGTATCCATGATAGGGCTCCTAACATGGGCCTCCGAATGCTAGTGACTTCAAGCAACTGGGCTGTCTTGACTTCCGCAAGGGTGAGTGTCGACCAGAATGCATCTGCTCCGCACATATGCCTGCATTCGCCGCGAAACCTCAACTAGTGAGCGTGCGTACCCGTAACATAGAAGTCTGGTCCACCAACAACGACTTCGATGTTCATTGGCACTTGGCGCTCCTTGGTCCATTCGTCCATGACGCCGCATCCCAAATCCTTCCCGTCCGATTGGAGTTTTACTTCCACGGTGCTGTCATTGTAGACCCTGCGGAAGACAAATAGGTTGGTAAAGCAAATGATTCAGATTCAGATTCAGATTCAAAATCAGATTCAGATTTAGAGAAAAACCAAACTCAGAAAACCCATAGTCCTCCCGATCATAATCGGGAGCATTGTCAAACCCAACGAGCGAATGATTGAGAAAACCAACTTCGGAATACACACAGTCCTCCCGATCATAATCGGGAGCACTGACAAACCCAACGAGCGAATGATTCAGAAAACATGTACTCGGCATTTTTTTTTTTTTTTTGTACTCGGCATACCCATAGTCCTCCCTATCATAATCGGGAGCATTGTCAAACCCAACGAACGAATGATTGAGAAAAACCAAACTCAGAATACCCACAATCCTCCCGATCACAATCAGGAGCATTGACAAACCCAGCGAGCGAATGATTGAGAAAACCAAATTCGGAATACACATAGTCCTCCCAATCATAATCGGGAGCATTGTCAAACCCAACGAACGAATGATTGAGAAAAACCAAACTCAGAATACACACAGTCCTCCCGATCACAATCGGGAGCATTGACAAACCCAGCGAGCGAATGATTGAGAAAACCAAATTCGGAATACACATAGTCCTCCCGATCATAATCGGGAGCATTGTCAAACCCAACGAGCGAATGATTGAGAAAACCAATGTCGGGATACACACAGTCCTCCCGATCATAATCGGGAGCACTGACAAACCCAACAAGCGAATGATTCAGAAAACATGTACTCGGCATTTTTTTTTTCTTTTGTACTCGGCATACCCATAGTCCTCCCTATCATAATCGGGAGCATTGTCAAACCCAACGAACGAATGATTGAGAAAAACCAAACTCAGAATACCCACAGTCCTCTTGATCATAATCGGGAGCATTGTCAAACCCAGCGAGCGAATGATTGAGAAAAACCAAACTCAGAATACACACAGTCCTCCCGATCATAATTGAGAGCATTGTCAAACCCAACGAGCGAATGATTGAGAAAACCAAATTCGGAATACACATAGTCCTCCCGATCATAATTGGGAGCATTGACAAACCCAACGACCCTATTCGCTTGAAGTCACCTACTACACTGCTAGCTGCCAGGCAGATGCCTGGTCACCAGCTGCTAGAGTGGGTGTCGGACCTAAGCCCGGCACCGTTACTGATACAGCTATAGGCTGTATCATAACATTCCCCCCAATCCCAGGAATTCTGGGTACCAGAATTCCTGGGATTCCACAACACAAGTCATAAGGAGTAAGCCAGACAAATATTCCCGTGGAGAAGAAAAGTAGGGGGAAAGCTATCCTAAAACCAGTCAAGGCGTAGGTATGACATCCGTGAAAAACTGTATGAACAGTATCCAAAGCTCTTCTTGCACGCATCTGCTGATGCAATGGACAACAAGAAGACTAATCTTCCTCAGTCACGCCACTTCTCACATACAAAGAAGACTGCAGGAGGTGAACTTCTAAAGACACGCATCATGTGTGAGTATAAATACAGCGCATGTAGGACATGTCCTCCCGATCATAATCGGGAGCATACACAGTATTTAAAACTTGAAATGATTACTTAACAAAATAATGCTAATATTCTGACTTCATATTTCCTTCTATGTTAACTCAGGATTATTCTCCCAGGGAAGAGGCTTCATTGGTTATTGGGCTTTGCCACTCTACTCGCAGTCCATCAATCTGACTATATCATGCTTCCAACATTTCTTCAACCGGGTCCTTGAAGAAGAGGGGCAGCTTCCACCGTATTGCTTCTTGCAAATGGACAACGCGGCAAAGGACAACAAGAACGCTTTCATGTTCGCATACTTGTCCTTGTTGGTTGAGATGAACTGGTTTGAGGAAGTGTACGTCCATTTCCTCCCTCCCGGACACACACATAGCAATCTTGACCAAAAGTACTCTGTGATCTCGCAAGGGTTAAAGAACATGGAAGTGTACACCCTGGACCATCTGATGGGCATTGTTGGTAACTTATTCAAGAGAATGGGCCCTTACACAAGGCAAGACGTCGTGACCTCTATAGGGGACTTCTCCGCTGTCCTCCTAGACAACGTTTACAAGTTGTTCGGTCATGGCACTAGCACCGTCAAAGGAGTTAATCGCCGTTTACACGCATTCAAGATAACGAAAGGTCCCAACGGGAGAGTCGGTAAGAATACTTGATATACTGATATTTACAAATTAAATGCTACCGTGCGTGTATGTACTGTCTGCACAATGCTCCCGATTATGCTCGGGAGGAATATGGGTGTGCCATGTCCTCATTGATTTACATGTACAGTCTTCAATAGAAATTAAATGATACAAAGGAAGTTGTACCTAGGACCTAGGATGTATTATCCAAGGGATGCTCCCGAGTATAGTCGGGGAGGAATATGGGTGTCCTAAATGATTCACTAATATACAATACATGTTTGCACACCAACAATTGCAGGGGTCTATTACAAGGAGTATGACGAGTCAGGATCTTGGAGAGGACAGTGGGACAATGACGCTGAACCTATTTACGTCCTCCAAGGCTTCCCACTGGTGGACACCAGAACAGTATTTAAGGAAGCCCCCAAGATCAAGATTGAAGAGCTCGAGAATATCGAGGCAAACTGGGCGGCTGTCTGGAAGACTATTCATAATGAGAAGCCCGGAGGTGACGTCCTTGCAGGCCACATGACCGATGGTCCTGTACAAACCGCCGGTGACGACCGTGCAGGACCCGTAGCTGATGTCCGTGTACGACACGCAGCGGAGGACCTTCTAGAACGAGCAGCCGATGACCAGCAGCTGATGGATGAACCAGCAGCCGATGGCCCATCCCATGCCCAGTCCTTCAAACATATTGCAGAGAAGCTTCGTGAAACTTGGGAAGCCAGCAATAAGTGGTGGACTGATTTCTTCAACGTTGAGAAGAGTTATTGGAGCACTCAACCAGATGATGCTGTGACTGGGGAGTACCCGAAAGACCAACATTTTGTCGACTTCCCATCGGAGTTGTCCGCAACCAGTCGTGTTCTGACACAGTCTGAGAAATCAATGGCCAAGCGCTTGATAGCAGCATTGGATGACTTGTCCATGGATGTGTCAGACATTTTACCTGCAAGTAACGAGATTGCCAAGACTATGAAGGTCGCACACACTTTGGAGACTACTATGGAAAGGCCAGAGGAGGAGGATGTGTTGTACTTATATTCTTCACAAGGGACGAAGCCGGATAGAAGAATAGCCTACGAGCCCACTACTGATTTGGTTGTTGGTCATGTCGCTGTGGTCAAGGTACAAATGGATGACTCTAGCGGATTGAGAGGATGGGACGTGGTGGAGGTCAAATCACTACCAGTGAATGGAGAAGTGGAATGTGTGTATTTAAAGCCCTTGTACTCTGGGGCTCAGAGTTGGTGTACACTGAAACACAATACCCAACTTGGCCAGAAGATTGGATGGACCACAAGCTTGTGCCTATTACCGTGGGGGTGAGGAGAAAAGCAACATGGACGGGCGATATTCCCATTGACGCATTTCAATTTAGCTGCGAACCCACCAAGGGTATGAAGATCCAGAGAAAGTACCACACAAGCATGCTCCTAGCTTGTCAATCCATTGAGAAGGACACCAGGGCAGAGGCTGTGCAATCGGATGGAGACAATGCAGACATTGCTGAGGAGGAGGAGATGGAGGAGAGGAAGATGGGGATGGGGACATGGAGGAGGAGAAGGATGAGGAGGAGGAGGACGAGGAGGGGGGGGGAGGAGGAGGAGTAAGATGTTTGACACATAGCCGTTTTTTTACTAATTAGAAAAATTAAATGAATTATACTTACGATTTTTATTGTAAGATGTAAAAGCTGAATTCTGCCTGCCGACTTATAACCGTCCGCTTTCCCTTTATTTCTTACAATTATAATTGTAAGACACGAATTGATGTTAACACCTTTTGTTACAAAATATGGCATTTCAACGTTGTAACATTCGCAATCTGTACGTTTCTCCGTCTTTCAAGCTCATTTCAAGCAAAATTTGTCAAAATTGACTACAATCTTACGATTTTTATCGTAAGATTGCATTTGAAAAGCATCAAAAGACCCCCAAAAAGTGATTGTAAGATTGGAAATCCGTTCGGAAGCAGAAACGCCCATTATATAGCATATTGATCGTTGCGGATGCTCTCTCCGCTTCCATATCTTTGCCTACAGGTTCACTTTTGGTCGTTACCTTGTTCGACTCTTACAGCGTCTTGTTGTTGTTTGCGGGCCCCTCGATGTCTTCTGCGTCATCCTCATCGACGCTCCGTGGAATTGCCGCCGAGAAGGGGTCATCATCCCTAGTTGTCCATTGTGTGGGGCAAGTTTCCGCTGGAGCTGTGAGTATTCTCGAGAAGCTAATGCAACGCCAAAATAACACGAAACCTGTTGTGCCCGCAATGACACTAATTACCGCACCTAGAAATGTAGATCCGACTCTGACTGCTGATGCTTCATCTAAACTTCATAAATACGACGTTCTGGCAGTATGGGGGTCTCCTGAGTTCATTCGTGTGACGGTGAATGCAATGGGTAACAACACTAGCGCTGGTGTTAGGTGTTTGCAGTACACGGACGTTGATGACACGGCTGATTTGATGGCGGTGTCTCCGTCTGTGCTCCCATCCGATGTCGATGTGAAGAACATTCTGCCTGATGCCCGTATCGGAGTAGAGCCATCGACCCGAGTGATGGCGGTGTTCAAAAGCTATACGTCCATACTCACGCCACCAAGCATCTCTACGTCTGCTTCTGAATCCGCATCGACTTCGGCTTCTGGCTCCGCATCGACGTCTGCTTCTGAATCCGCATCGACTTCGGCTTCTGGCTCTGCATCGACTTCGACTTCGGCTTCTGGCTCAGCATCGACGTCTGCTTCTGGCTCCGCATCGACTTCGGCTTCTGTTCCTGTATTGAGTGCTGACCCTGCTTTGTCCGCGCCTATCATCAGATCAACATTCCTGTCTCTGTCTAATAGCGAGGATGGTGCCGACCACGTGGGCATGACGAACTTAACTCTTTGGCAAGAGTCTTTAAAGATTTCTCCTGCTGTGAAGGATGCGCTTGCGCATGCGAACGAGAAGCTTATGGGTGGGTCCGTGTCCCAAGAAAAAACGACCGAGACGTTTGATGTTGGTGAAGGTCGTCGTCGTCCTGATTCTATTGGAGGTTATTATGACTCAGACGACACTCCATTACTGATTGTGCCTCCTTCGAATCTCGAGATGCGTTTGGTGCGCACGGAGTTATTGTTTCACCAGGGGCGGACGTGCGTTCAACTCGGGGGACGTCACCGTACCGTGGATGGGCTTCTGTGGGG